>CAUYLG010014615.1:0-10938 GCA_963573385.1 Cacajao melanocephalus
CAGCTGGGCATGCTGGCACATGTCTGTAGTTGCAGCTACTTGGGAGACTGAGCTGGGAGGATTGCTTGAGCCTAGGAGTTTGAGGCTGCAGTGAGCTGTACTTATGTCAGTGTATGGCAGCCTGAGCAACAAACCAAGACATTGTCTCAAAAAAAGAAAGAAGGGCTGGGCATGGTGGCTCACGCCTATAATTCTAGCACTTTGGGAGGCCAAGGTGAGCAAATCACCTGAGGTCAGGAGTTTGAGACCAGCCTGGCCAACACAGTGAAACCCTATCTCTACTAAAAATTTAAAAAATTAGCCAGGTGTGGTGGCAGAGGCTTATAATCCTAGCTACTCAGGAGGCTGAGGTAGGAGAACAGCTTGAACCCGGGAGGTGGAGGTGGCAGTGAGCAAAGAAAAAAATGCAAGTTTTTATCACTTCATGAGTGTAGCCAAGTTTAAGGAGGAATAGACAAGAATAAAAGAACACTGAATAATGAGGGTGAGTGGCTGGTTAGGCTCAGTTGCTAGCTAAGTGGCTTCTGAAAATTCATTCAGAAAGTTAACAGCTCTGGGACAGTCATGCAGTCAAATAATGAAAGCTAAATTCATTACAAATTGCCATGGTCTTCCTTTATATGTCTTCTAGTGAAAAATGTCTAAGTGCCTACATAGTAAGTCTGCAATGATAGCAGCTCTTTGTTATAAAGACTACAAAAAAGACATGGCATCTTCTTCAAAAACAGCATAGCGTATCATAATAAAGAAGCTCTAATTTTGCATTTGTTCAAGTATTGATTTGATGTAGCCAATATGACATCAATCTTGGATAAAGTGCAAGATAAAGTGCAAACACAAAATTTCATTTTATATTAATCAAAACAGCTTAAGTAGTCTAATATCAATTCTGATTTTATTAAAAATTGATCAAATATAAGCTGGGCACAGTGGCTTATGCCTGTAATCCCAGCACTTTAGGAGGCCAAGGGGGCGGATCACTTGAGTCAGGAGTTTGAGATTAGCCTGGCCAACATTGTAAAATGCTGTCTCTACCAAAAATATACAGAATTGTCCAGGTGTGGTGGCACATGCCTGTAATCCCTGCTACGCAGGAGGCTGAGGCAGAAGAATTGCTTGAACCCAGCAGGCAGAGGTTGCAGTGAGCCAAGATGGCGCCACTGCACTCCAGCCTGGGTGACAAAGTGAGACTCTCTCAATTAAAAAAAGGATCAGATAAAAAAAGTATGGAACGATGGAACCAATAAGATGTTACAAGCTGTTCCAAGGAGAATTCCAAAACCCACACATATCTGAGATAATCAAGTATGTGAAATGTATTTGATTACTGTATTTAAAAATAAACTGATTATATAGCCAACAACAATTGGGCAGGGGTCTCCTCATCCACAGCAATACTACCCAATCATGCAGCTATGTGGTTGCAAGGCCTGCATAGCCCAGACAGGACTAGTCCAACTCGAGATTTTATTTGTATTTGTATTTTGAGACAGGGTTTTGCTCGGTCACCCAGGCTGGAGGGCAGTGGTATAATCATAGCTCACTGCAGCCTTGAACAACTGGCCTTAAGAAATCCTCCTGCCTCATCCTCCTCAACTGCTGGGAATATAGGCAAGTGCACCATGCCAGGCTATTTTTTTTTAAACTTTAGTAGTGAGAAGTCTTGCTATGTTGCCCAAGCTGGCCTCAAACATCTAGCCTCAAGAGATCTGCCCACCTCAATCTCCTGAGTAACTGGGACCACAGGCACACATCACCACGCCTGGCTATATTTATTATTAAATTTCTTTTATTTTCACAGAGAGGAGGTCTTGCTGTGTTGCCCAGGCTGCTCTAAAACTCCTGGTTTTAAAAGGATACTCTCATCTCTGCCTCTCAAAAATTGTTGGAACTATAGATGTGAGACACTGCACCTGGCCTGGCTTGAGATTGCTATAATCTAGCATCCTTTACTTGGGAGGACTGGGGAAGGCAGTAGTGTTTTTTTTTTACCTAATAATTCAATTCGAATCAAACTCAACCTTGGCCCCTGCCTTCTCTCTTGTACCATGTCCAGTCTGTCATGAACTCCTGCTGACAGTCTTCAACACCTATCCAGGTTCTGACCATCTCTCACCACAGCCATGACCCTTGTCAGGACCATTATCATCTCCCACCCAGTTGTAGTGACAGCTTGGCCTCCCTGCTTCTACCCAAGTCTTACCACAGTCTTTCTCAACTCAGCAGACAGGGGGTGCTTTTAAATAGGGAGACAGCTCATGTCACCTCTGCTCAGAACCTTCCTGCAGTTACCATCTCAGTCAGAGTAAAAGTCAAAGCCCCAGCAATAACCTCCCAGGGTTTGCAAAATTTGTACTGATTCCGGCCCAGCAACTCCCTGGTCTTCTTCCATACTTCTCTCCCTCTCTGCTGCACTGGCCTCCATCCTGAGCCTCAGACACACAAGGAGTTCCCTCCTAGTGCCTTGATTCTGTTGCTTCTGCCTGCATTGCTCTACCCTAAGCAAACTGGCCAGCTCATCTCCCTCCTTCAAGCCTTTGCTCAATTTTCACACATGAGGACAACCCTGACAATCTATTTAATACTGTTATCCGTCCCCGTTTCCACCATGCTGACTCTTTTTTTCTTTTCTCTTTCTTTGAGACAAGACCTCCATCACCCAGGTTAGAGTTCAGTGGCACTATCACAGCTCACTGCAACTTTGAACTCATAGGCTCAAGCAATCCTCCCACTTCAGCCTCCTTAGCAGCTAAAACTACAGGTGTGTGCTACCACGACTGGCTTTATGTTTTGTAGACAGGATCTCATTATGTTGTACAGACTGGTCTTGAACTCCTGGACTCAACTGATCCTTCCACATCAGCCTCCTAAAATGCTGGGACTGCAGACATGAGCCACTGCTCCTGGCTTTGTGTTCATTTCTTCTTGCTCCTTTTACAAACTATCCTACATTGAGTGGCTTAAAACACCACAAGTCTACTATCTGACAGTTCCAAAGCTCAGAGGTCCAAAATAGGTGTATCAGGGCTAAAGTCAAGGTGCTTTCCTTCTGGAGGGCTGAAACAGAATGTGTTCCATTGCCTTTTCTAGCTTCACGCCACCCTCATTCCTTCTCTCATGGCTCCTAACTCCCTCTTCCAAGGTAGAAATGTGGCATCTTCAAATATCCCTTTCTGACCTCTGCTTCCATCATCACATCTCCTCCAATTCTGACTCTTCTACCTCCTTCTTGTGCTCCCAAGTAGGAGAACTGAGATTATAACACAGATCTCATGCTAAAATATGAGGCATTGTTGAAATAGCAATGTCATCCAAAGTGATCTAAAATTCAGGACATCCCCATCAAAATTTAAACTTATTTTTTGCAATAATGGAAAAGCCAATCCTCAAATTCATATGTAATTGTAAGAGACCCAGAATACTCAAAACTAACTTGAAAAAAACAAAGTTAGAGGACTTATACTTCCCAATTTCAAAGCTACAGAAATCAAAAGAGTATGGTATTGCATAAAGATAAATATATGGACCACTGGAATAAAGATTCTGGAAAAAAAATCCACACATTTATGGCCAATTTATTTTTGACAAGGGTGCCAAGTCCATTCAGTAGGGAAAAAATAGTTTTTTCAATAAATGGTGCAATGGAGCTAGGACAGCTGGATTTACACATACAAAAGAATGGAGTTGGACTCCTATCTCAAACCATATACAAAAAATAACTATAAATAGAACAACAGCTCAAATGTAAGAGCAAAACTGTAAACCCCTTAAAGGAAAACAGAGGGGTAAACCGTGAAGACCTTGGATTTGGCAATGGATTCTTAGATATGACACCCAGAGCATAAGCAACAAAAGAAAAAAATAGATAAACTGAACTCAGTAAAAATGTGAAACTTTTGCATATCAAAGGATATTTCAAGAAAGTGAGGATGGGCATGGTAGCTCATGCCTGTAATCCTAGCACTACAGGAGGGAGACCAGGCTGGGCAACCCAATGAGGTGCCTATCTCTACCAAAAAAAAAAAAAAAAAAAATTAAGCTGTGCTTGGTAGTATGTGCCTATATGTCGAGCTACTCAGGAGACTGAGGTGGGAAGATTGCTGGAGCTCAGGAGCTTGAGATTACAGTAAGCTATGATTGCACCACCGCATTCCAGCCTGAGCAACAAAGCAAGACTCTATCTCTAAAAAGGAAGAAAGAAGAAAGAGAATAGACAATCTACAGAATGGAAGAAAATATTTAGAAATCATATACCTGAATAGAGTTTATTATTTAAACTTTAAAATAGGCAAAAACTTGAATAGTAGGCCAGACATGGTGGCTCATGGCTATAATCCCAGCTTTTTTTTTCTGTACTTTAAGTTCTGGGGTGCATGTGCAGAATGTGCAGGTTTGTTACATAGGTATGTGTAAGTTAGTTCAACCATTGCAGAAGACAGTGTGGTGATTCCTCAAAGATCTAGACATAGAAATACCATTTGACCTGGCAATCTCATTACTGGGTATATATCTAAAGGATTATAAATTGTTCTATTATAAAGACACATGCACACGTATGTTTATTGTGGCACTGTTCACAACAGCAAAGACTTGGAACCAACCCAAACGTCCATCAATGATAGACTGGATAAAAGAAATCCAAGCACTTTGGGAGGCCAAGGCAGGCGGATCATGAGGTCAAGAAACGGAGACCATGCTGGCCAACATGGTGAAACCCTGTGTCTACTAAAAATACAAAAATTAGCTGGGCATGGTGGTTTGCACCCGTAGTCCCAGCTACTTGGGAGGGTGGGGTACAAGAATCTCTTGAACCCAGAAGGCAGAGGTTGCAGTGAGCCAATATTGCACCACTGCACATCAGCCTGGTGACAGAGCAAGACTCTGTCTCCAGAAAAAAGGACTTGAATAGTAATTTCACCAAAGAAGATATACAAATGTTAAAGAAGCACATAAGAAGATGTTTAACATCATTAGTTATCAGGAAAAAGAAAATCCCACAATGAGATATCATATCATACCTACTAAAACGGCTATAATAATAACTAAAAACATAACAAGTGTTGGTAAAAAAGTGGAGAAATTAGAACCCTTGAATATTCTTGGTAGGAATGTAAAATGGCACAGTCACTGTGAAAAATTCTGGCAGTTACTCAAAAAGTTAAACATAGAATTACCATATGACCAAGCAATTCCACTCCCAGGTGTATACCCAAAAGAACGGAAAAAAAATGAACTCACAAAACATGCAGCATGCTGATGTGCAAGTGTTGATGTTGGCTGGGGGCAAGAGAAGGAAGGAAAGTCCAAGGACAGTATCCACTGCAGCATTAATCACAATAGCCAAAAGGTGGACACACCCCAGGTGTCCATCCATAGATGAAGGGATAAACAAAATTAACATATATATGAAATGGAATATTGTTCAACCATGAAAAGGAATGAAGTTCTGATCAATGCTCTCAGATATATTGTTACAACCTGGCTTAACCTTGAAAACCTTAGGCTAAGTGAAGTAAGCCAGATATAAAAGGGCAAGTATCACATGATTCATTTTTATGATGTACCCAAATAAGCCAATTCATAAAAACAAAAATTATATGAAGAAGTTACCAAGGTATCAGGAAGGAGAGAATGGAAATTTATTGCTTAATGGGTACAGAATTTCTGTTTGGGATGATGGAAAATTTTGGAAATACATAGTGATGATGGTTGTAAACCTTGTGAATATAATTAAATGCCACTGAATTTTATGCTTTAAAAATGCTGAAATGTCATAATAAATATAATTCTTAAAGCAAAGAACTAAAACAAAACCATGAGGTATATACCTAAATACTTGTTTCTCTAAACTATGCTACCCTAAGAGTTTAAACCCCTTCCATTCCTCCCAGGAGTATTGGCATTTTCAATTGCAGACCACAAAAGCAAGCAATGCGTAATTCAAAAGGGCATTTCTGTAAAGGTGAGAATGGAGATCCCAAGGGCCATGTCAGAGGCTGAGATAATTTGGGGCAGGCCACCAGGCAAAAATCATGCAAATGGTCCCTATTGAGCAAACTCCAAAGATGAACCAGAGCTGGGAACTGTCCAGATGCTCTACCCCAAGCTGGGCCCATCTCTTCCTCTGCTGTCCATTTCCCAGCAGAGAAATGACCTTTAACCTTCAGGCCTACCTGGGGAAGTTGCACTCTTTGCACATCCAGGGACCTCTAAAACCAAAGAAAAGGGGGCACAATGAGGGTGCCCACTGGCTTTGAAGCACTGGCATATTCAGCAAGTTTTTACCAACCACCTACCATAAGCCAAACACCCTCCCTTGCTTTCTTGAAGTCTAGGAGTCCATTTTTGTCATGCCCACTGATGCCTTCTGGAAACCTTGCCCTCTTATCTCAGGGTTAGGTTGCTTCAGTGCAAGTGATACTGCATGAAATGCTGAACTTTAACAAATGGTAGGCCTGGTAAGCAGACATAGTTAGATATGCAGTGCTTTTCACAGTGCTCCCTGATGAAATAAGAGTTTAGGTTAGGGAGGTGTGTTTGGCACAATCACTAGTCAGACAGTTATACCCATAAAACTACAGTCCTGTTGAGATTTACCAAAAACACATGAATATGAGATCATCAGAAAAAAATAAAAATACCATCCTGTCTTTAAAGCTGCCTTGCCTATAAGGGGGAATACACACAACCTTCTAAAAGAACCCCACAATATCCTGTCAAAACGAAGCCATTAATAGTCAAATTCAAGAAACAAACCTCCATAGCAGCTTGGGTTTATTCTAAAAAACAGAGTGAGTGGTGCTTGTTGCTTTACTTTTAATACTGCAGGTTGTCATGCCAAGTAGTGCTACTGTTTAAAATGAAGAGGAAAAAAAGAAGTGATCTTTCCTACACAAACCTTTCAGCGAGGCTCACAATCAGTCTTTTAAAACATGAAAACGCACCGATGATATGGTAAAATTGTGCATGCATTTAAACTTGTCAGAGTGAGGATGTGATAAACCACTGGTTTGCGTTTCCTCTGTACATGATCTTTGGCAAGCATCTGGCTGAAGAGTCCACAAGAAAAAAATCACAAGGAAGCTAGTCTTAACCATATTTGAGCCACTGCACTAATATCAGCCTCAGCCTACCTACTCGATTAATTTTGTGTGAGAAAAATAGGCATCTCCCTATTTGTAAAATTGTGGCTGGCTGCCGCAGCAAACAATCTGAAAGTTATACCTGGTAACATTACTCTAACAGCCCTAATCCTTTTAACTCATTACATTAACTCTTCAATGTTCTATTTTTTCTAACTTATAATTGATAATCAAGAACTTCCATTAAGCAAGCTTTGCTTTAACAGAATCAATGAATGAAGAGTGTAAAAACTCACTCTAGTCTCCATTTAACAAGATCCTGTTAAAGAGACTGAGTATACCAGACGACTAAATGAGGATACTGCACCACTAAAAACCAGTACTGCAAACTCTTATTTAAAAACTTGAAAAATAAGATACAAAGAATGATCCTAATGCAGTTACTTCCTTCCACATTTATGAAAAGAGGGAAGAAAGGTCCACTTGATGGTTGGGAGTTGTCTTTGGTATTGTATGAAGTATTTTAATACTGTGAACCTGAAAAGAGAATTCTGCTGACCCAGTGTGGGTGGAAAGAAGAAAGTACATTTGAGGGTGTAGTAGAAAATACTTTAATTCAATGCACGGCCTGTTTAAACCAACCCTAAACTTTATTTCCTTAAAAGAATAGAAAACAGAGAAAAAAAAGATGAAGAAATATTCCACGTCTCTGTACCCTTATATGTTATAATAAAGAAAGAGCATTTCATGGATTTTCTTCAGAGCAGCTTATGATGTGAGCCATGTTATGTGTCTCCTGTTAATAACTTTCAAAATTTTAACTAGAAATATTCAGAAATTTAGCCTTATTACGAGCAGCTATTCAAAGGTTTGGCTATTTTGTGTAGGGCTGTTGCAGTTGGTAGGGCTTCTACTCCACTCTCTAGTCACCTCACATTTGCCAGTATCTGGAAGTATCACCAGTGAAGGCTGTAAAACACGAAATATAGGAGCCCACCACTTTGGGAGCTCCATCCCAGGGGAGGCACAGACCTGTTGCTGGCTTAAACACATTTGTACGAGGTGCCTGGAGACCCTGGTTGGTAGGTCTCACCCAGCCAAGAGGAACAGGATCAGGGACCCACTTAAGGAAGCCATCTAGCTTCACTTTCATAGATCAGTTGTGCTGTGTTGGTACCATTTCTACCCCTCATCAGGTTGGGCTCTCCAAAGCCAGGAGGCTGAAAGAGCTAAGTTGCTGAAAGAGCATAGATGGTAGCCCAGTCCTTTCTCTAGGAAGTCTCAGGAAGTTTTTCAACCTCTGTTGGCCAGACAACATCTGGCCCACCCAGAGATGAGGAGCATATCAGGGTCCCACTTAAAGAAGCAGTCTGATTACGTTATGATGGAGCCACTGTGCTGTGCTGGGGGATCCCTTCTGCTCCTGAATGATTTGGACTCTCCTAAGCCCACAGGCTGGAATGGCTGAGTGGTCCAAACAGCAAATTTGGCGGCCCACTCCTTCCACTGGGCACTGCATTTAGGAAGAAATCAAAATTGTCTCTGCTGGAGAATAAGAAAGACCTGTCTGGAGGCTCAGGCAGAAGGCCCACCATTCGTTAAAAACATTTCAGGGTCCCACTTCAAGAAGCAATCTGGCCACATTTTGGTAGAGCCATTGTGCTGCACTGAGGGGTTCCTTCCATCTGCTGTCAGTTTTGTTTGGGCTTTCCTAAGTCCAGGCTGGAATGGCTGAGTCATTCAAATAGCAAACATGGCAGCGTGCCCCTGCCTCTGAGAGCTCTGGTCCATCCCAAGTAGGTACAACACTGTTTGCTGGGAGCTGGCTGGAATTCCAAGCCAATGAGTCTTATCATAAGAGGCATCATGGAAGTGGGGCCCACAGACCGATGCTGCTGAGGCCCATGGATTCACTTTCCTCTCTAGGGGTGTTTACGGAGGTCCAGCTTCCCACCTTGTCTGAGTTGCAGTCATCTTTGCCAGAGATCCCAGAGCCAAAGTATGTAAAGCTCCTGAGATTCTGTTTGCATCTCAGCAATTGTTTTGCCAAGACCATGTAGCTGTGTGTTTCAGACCAAAGGCCCTGGTGGAATGGGTTCATAAGAAATCTCCTTAACTGAGGTGCAGAGATCCATGGGAGACGTGTGGCTTCCCAGGGCCACACATTTACTCACCACTTCCCTGGTCAGGGTAGGTTCCCTTGGGTCTATGTTACTCCTGGGTGAGCGGTTGCCATACCTTGCTTTTCTCCATTCTTCATTAGTCTCAATGCAAATACCTGGGTGTTTCAGTTGAAGGTGCTGTATTTACTTTCCCCCTTTGTTTCTTTCCATGACAGCCACGCACCACACTTACTTAGAGTCAGCCCTCTTGGCACCCTTATCTGCCACAATATTTTGGTAGATGGTTTTTATCCTATAGGCTGTCTCTGGCCCTAGATGGCTGTAGGAGCACCAGTCTGCACCAAAATGATGTGCATTTCAAAGAGCGAGAAAGAGGAAAAGTGCAAGATCAAAGTGGTTCACACAGCTGTGTCAGCTCCATCTGAGGAGTCTTCCCAAAGGCCCATCAATACTTCTGATTATGCCCAATTGTCTTAAATGTCCTCAAGTCATTGTTAGCTATAATAGTGGTCAGGAGCTATAACCTTTGTGTTTGGTAAGTTGCTGTTTGCGTAAAAGTGAATCTGTGTTTTTAAGAATGGTAGAAAAATAAAAACTGTGGCAATGACCAGTGCTGTTTTTCTACACTAAATTCAAAGACAAACAGGAGAAGGTGGAGCTTTCCTCAGATAAAGTGTGCGTTCATTTTCCAAATAAAAATTCTTTTGATGTTTATTTCTTTTCAGACCCGATGAGAAAAAGTCTTGGTTCTGATAAAAACATCCTTTATGACCAAAGGTTAGGCAAGCTTAACTGAACCCTTTCTTTGACTATGCCGACCTTGACTTATTACCGTGCTTGTGGTTTAAGAAACTCATTTTTCAGAAATCCTGTTAAGACTTAGCGTATTCCACATATCCTTTGCATCCACTAAAATTCAGATTCCCCTTTCTTGATATTTAAGTCCTCAGCCAGCCTGTAACCAGAATTCTGTTAGAAAAAATTCCTCTTCTTTTGATATTTTAGCAATTTTTTTTTAAAGATGGCATTTCACCATGATCCCAGGCTGGTCTTGAACTCCTGACCTCAGGACATTGTTCCACAGTCCTTGGCAATTTTTGAAAGTAGTGCTAATCTCTCTCGTTTTGTTGCCCAGGTTAGTCTCAAACCCCTGGCCTCTAGCCATTCTTCCACCTTGGTCTGTAGAAGTGCTAGAATTACAGGCATGAGCCACTGTGCCCATTCCTGTAATTTGATATTTTTAACAATACTTTCTAGTGAAATCCATCACGAGGACATTTAGCAAAATGAAACTCACTATCATGATATAAAGTTGGATACATATGGTGTGCTCATGTGAGCGTACCTGCTTGTCTGAGTGTTTTCTGAGAAATGGTATTCTTTTACCTAGGGACATTGGTTGAAGAGCTGTGGGGACTGTCTGGGACGGTGCTCTTGGCCAGTAACATAATCAAACAGAAATCAGAAGACTGGCGACCCCATGTGCCTTCATAACCTTTCCCTTCGTCGCTCACCCCTAAACCAGGGATCCCACTCATTCCTGGCTGGCATGTCGTTCGCTTGTCATCTGGCGTCACCTAGCGGTCACTTTTATTGAAAACGTAGAGGTTAAATTTGTAGGCAAAACTGGCTCCCCGAGAACAACCAGGTAAAGCCGGGGTTTCTCTGGAGCCCCACCCACACTGAACTCAGAGGCACTCCTTCCCTCCCTTCCCACAATGCCTTGTTGCCTA
>CAUYLG010014616.1:0-10986 GCA_963573385.1 Cacajao melanocephalus
AGTGGAAAAAACTTCCTAAATTAGATGAAAGACATACATATTCACATTCAAAAAGCTCAATAACTTCAAACACGACAAATTCAAAAAGATTGACACTGACTGATTATAGCTCAATTGCTGAAGCCAAAGAGAGAATCTGAACAGAGCAAGAGAGAGTTACTCAACAGCTGGAAGATTATTTATCTGCAGTTGATTTATCCTTGAGGACTATGGAAATCAGAAGGAGTGGGATGAGATATTTACAGTGCTGAAAATAAAATAGCAAACAAAAATAACAAGTTTTTAAGAAATTAAGAAATTCCCAGGTAAACAAAAGCTAAGGAAGTCAGTATGTAGTAGATCTGTCTTACAAGAAATGCTAAAAGGAGATAGGTCTTCTAGTGGAAATGAAGTGATAATAGACAGTGACTTGAAGCCACATAAATAAGTAAAGAATGCCCATAAAGGCAGATAAATATAAAATTAAGTGTTGCTGTGCATTTGGTTTGTAACTCTTTATTTTCTATATGATTTAAAATCAAATACAGAAAATAATAATGATGAACATATATATAATAATGCAATGTATGACAATATAAAGGAAGAGGGACAGAGATGGATAGGAAATAAATGTTTGTATACTATTGAAACTTAGTTGGTATTACTCAAACTATGTTTTTATGTTTAAGTTGTTAACTTTATTTCCCTAGATAATCACTAAGAAAATAACAAAAATATACAGAAAATAAAAGGAGGGGGTCAAAACAGCAGGCTACATAAACTTAACCAGGTAAAAACTAATGCAATGGTTAAAAACGTGAGAAACAGAAACATATACAACATGCAAAAAAGTAAATAGCTATATGGCAAAGTTGTTCTTTATCAATAATAAGTAAAAGGTAAATGGATTAAATTTTTAGTTAAAGGGTGGAGATTTACAGAATGTATCAAAAAATGTTCCCTAAGAAACTACATAGAAGAAAATCAGTATAGATACAAAACAAGAGGTTGAAAGACAAGCAATCCTATTTTAAAAATTGACAAAGGGTTTGGGATAGACATTTATCCAAAGAAGATGTAACAAGGATCAATAAGCACATAAAAGATGTTCCACATTATTAGTTATTAGGAAATGAATATCTAATCCACAATGATATGTCACATATCAGGATAGCTATAATTTAAAAATCATGATGAAAATTAACAAGTCTTGCCAAAGATGTGAAACAACTGTAACTCTCATATATTACTTTTGGGAATGTGAAATGGTGCATCTGTTTAGGAGAACAGTTTGGAAGTTCCTCAAAATGTTTACTAAAGTGTTAACATATAGCCTAGAAATCTGCAGCATTTCCATCACAATGAAATTGAATACATATATCCACATAAAAACTTGTACACACATTTTTATAGTAGTGTTTATTATACTAGCCACAAAGTAGAAACAATCCAAATATCTTTCAATTGATGAATATGTAAACAAAGTATATTACAGCCATATAATGACAAATCTTTCAGCTATAAAAATTTAGGTCAGAAAGTACTGCTACATGTTACAGTATCTGTGAATCTTGAATACATAATGCTAAGTCAAAGTAGCTAGGCACAACAAGCCAAATACTGCATTACTACGTGTATGTAAAATATCCAGAATAGGCAAATCCATAGAGATCTAAAGTAGATTAGTGCTTGCTTAGTGGAAAAAGGATATGTGCACTAACTGCTAATGTATTTGATCTTTCCTTTTGGGGTGTTGAAAAGGTTCTGGAATTAGACACTGATGACAGCTACAAAACTTTGTGAATATGCTAAGAATCACTAAATTGAATATTTCTGAAATATATTTCATTTTGTATACCAAAGATATACCTACAAGATGGTATGTGAATCACATCTCAGTGTAAAAAGATATAACAATAAACCTAATAAACACTGATATTCCTTACCTCATCATAATGTCAAGAGAGAGATTGCATCTCCAGAGTGGCCCTTAACAATTAATTCTACACCATCACATGGTGATGGGACTCTGAGCCTTTTGATCCTGTGTTCATTGGTAACTAAATAGACATAAGAGGGATTGCCATTCTGAAATGTCCAAATGTGAGATACAATTGGCTTTATATCCCTACAAGGCTGATGATGCGTATATCTTTGATCTGAGAACATAAGATGACAGAAGATATACAAGAGCAATATCCTTCTCCCAAAATGCATGAATTCTCATTATGCTCAGACTGAAATGTATTAGAAGAGTGGATCTTTTCTTTTAAACCTAAAAGCAAATATTTCTCCTTATGTACTAGAGGGAAAAAAGTTTTACAGCTCTCCATTAGATATTTTTAATGTTTTCAAGTTTTGCACGTGTACAAATAATGTTTTTATTTTATTCCAGAGATAAAATTAATATACACTTAAAACACCAATATTAATTTATAAGGCAAGTAAAGAGTTAATTTTAGTGAAACATTGTGGAAAACCATGTCTGTATGTGATTTTTTTTTAAAAAGCTCAATCTGAATTTGTTTACACTGCCCAGCTTTCCCATATTAAAAGAATCTGTTTTTAAAAAGAGCACTTGGCGTTTTAATTCACGTAATTTAATGTCTGGAAGTTGCCTACTTGCAGCTATGTAGATATCAAATTATTCCATCTCATTGTCATTGCTTCATTAATTGTCTACAGGTTAAATGCATTGTAGTTTATACTTTTAAGCTACATATTATATCAGCAATTTTCAAGTTCTTATTTCATACAAGCAATTTAACCAAACTGATGCAAGTGAAATTAGAGTCCAGTGAATGGAATTTTTATTATTAAACACCTTGTACTTCCCACAGGTTATACTACATAAATTGTTGAATGGGTTCTAAACAATACTAGTGTGTTTTCATATTAATGCAATTAATATTCAAATACTATGCCAGAAGAAATAAAACAAGACCTTATAATTGTCATCAAACTTGTAGAATCTTCACAGTCTAAATCTTATTCTGAATATTTATTGAATTAAATTACAGCCCCTCTTCTCTCTGAGTAGTTTTCCTGCTTCTTTGTTCTGCAGCTATCCCTATTCTATCCCAGAGCTCTATTTCATTTAGTATCTTGAGCACCAATTTAAAGACAAATGGCATTATGTCACCCCATTACTCAAAACCCTCCAATGACTTCCATTTCTATTAGTAAGTAAAAGCCAAAAATCTTTCCATGGCCTACAAGAATGGACATTATCTGAACTTCTTGATTCTGATTTTATTCTCTTCTCATTGTTCTCAGACGTAAACTATAACCTTTGCCTTTCCTTGCTCACGTTAAGCTCATTTTCACCTCAATACCAATGTGTAGTTCTTTCCCTGGCCTAAAAATGATGTCTTGGATAACCACACTGAATACTGTATTAGTCTGTTCTCGTGTTGCTATGAAGAAATATCCGAGACTGGGTAATTTATAAAGAAGAGTTTTAACTGACTCACAGTTCTGCATGGCTGGGGAAGACTCAGGAAATTCACAATTAAGGCATAAGGGGAAGGACACACATCCTTTTCACATGGCAACAGGAGAGAGAAGTGCTGAGCAAAGGGGGGAGACCCTAATAAAACCATCAGATCTTGTGAGAACTCACTCATTATCATGAGAACAGTATAAGGATAACTGCCCTTATGATTCAATTATCTCACATGGGGTCTCTTCCATAACACATGGAGATTATAGAAATTACAATTCAAGATGAGACTTGGGTGCTGACACAGTTAAACCATACCATTCTGCCCCTGGCCTCACCCAAATCTCATGTCCACACACTTCAAAACACAAACACTCCCATCAAACAGTCTCCCAAAGCTTTAATTCATTCCAGCATTAAATCAAAAGTCCAAGTCCAAAGTCTCATCTGAGACAAGGCAAGTCCCTTTCACCTATGATCCTGTAAAATCAAAAGCAAGTTAGTTACTTCCTGGATACAATGGGAGTACAGAAATTGGGTAGATATGCCCATTCCAAGTGGGAGAAATTGGCCAAAACAAAGAGGCTACAGGCCTCATGAAAGTTTGAAACCCCATTGAGCAGTGATTAAAACTTAAAGTTCCAAAGTGATCTCCTTTAACTCCATGTCTCACATCCAGGGAATGCTGATGCAAGAGGTAGGCTCCCACAGCCTTGGGAAACTGGACCTCTGTGGCTTTGCAGGGTACAGCTCCCTTTCCAGCTGCTTTCTTGGACTGTCATTGAGTGTCTGCAGCTTTTTCCATCGCACAGTGCAAACTGTCAGTGGATCTCCCATTCTGGGATCTAGAAGCTGGTGGCCCTCCACTCAAAGCTCAAAAAGGCAGTGCCCCAGTGGGGACTCCAACCCCACATTTTCATTCTGCACTGCCCTAGCAAAGGTTCTCCATGAACCTGCAGCAAACTTCTGCCCGGACATCCAGGTGTTTCCATACATCCTCTGAAATCTAGGCAGAAGTTCCTAAACCTCAATTCTTGACTTCTGTGAACCTGCAGTCTCAACACCACATGAGAATTGCCAATGCTTGGGGCTTGCATACTCTGAAACTACAGCCCAAGTTGTACCTTGGCCACTTTTAGCCATGGTTTGAGTGGCTGGGACATGGGAACCAAGTCCCTAGGCTGCACACAGTAGGAGGCCCCTGGGCCACACCAATTTTTCCTTCTAGGCCTCTGGGCCTGTGATGGGTGGTGCTGCATGATGATCTCAGACATGCCCTGGAGACATTTTCCCCATTGTCTTGGTGATCAACATTAGGCTTCTTGGTACGTATGCCAATTTCTGCAGTTGGCTTAAATTTCTCCCCAGAAAGTGTTTTTGGTTTTCTTTTGTTGTTATTGTTGTTTTCATCATGCTGCAAATTTTCCAAACTTTTATGCTGTTTCCTCTTGAACACATTGCTGCTTGGGAATTTCTTCTGCCAGATATCCTAAACCATCTCATTCACGTTCAAAGTTCCACAGATTTCTAGAGCAGGAGCAAAATGCTGCCAGTCAGTAAATTAAAGCATAATAAAAGTCACCTTTGCTTCAGGTCCCAATATGTTCCTCATCCCTACCTGAGACTACCTCAGCCTGGACTTCATTGTCCATATCACTATCAGCATTTTGGTCAAAATCATTCAACAAGTCTCTAGAAAGTTCCTAACTTTCCCTCATCTTCCTGTTTTCTTCTGAGCACTCCAAACTGATCCAACCTCTGCCTGCTACCCAGTTTCAAAGTAGCAGCCACATTTTGGAGTATCCCTACAGCAGCACCTTACTACTTCCAATACCAATTTATTGTATTAGTTTGTTCTCATGCTTTTTATGAATTAATGCCCAAGATTGGGTAATTTATAAAGAAAAGAGGTTTAATTGAGTCACAGTTCTGCATGGCTCCAGAGTCCCCAGGAAACTGACAATCATGGCAGAAGGGAAAGCAAACACATCTTTCTGAATGTGGCAGGAGAGAGAAGCACCAAGAAAAGGGGGGAAAGCCCCTTATGAAACAATCAGATCTCCTAAAAACTCACTCACTATCAAGAGAACAGCATGAAGGTAACTGCCCCCATGATTCAATTACCTCACCTGGGACCCTACCAGGACACGTGGGGATCATGAGAACAATTCAAGATGAGATTTGGGTGGTGAGACAGCCAAACCGTATCAGGTACTATGTTGTTTTATCCAGGAATATACTTAACTAACTTGTTAGCAAAGAGGCTATTCCATTCCTAAGAAGATTTTATACCCCTTAGCTGGAGTTTGTTCTTTTTCTTTTGCATATTTTGTTTTGAAAATGATTCTCCCCTTACCCATGGGGAGGTTGCAAAGGTGCCAGGCGCAATGTTAACTCAGCTTCATATCTGGAGGGAAAGCTTAGAGGTGCCCTGACTTTCTTGTGTGCCATAATGTTAAGTAAATAATAATGATACTATAATAATGATATGAACTGTGTGTAAGTGCATAGAATGAGCTTATTCACTTAGAAAATAATACTCATTATCCATTTGTGAAGTTGAGGAGGAATAAAGCCATCCAAACTCTGTGAGCTAAAAGTAAGGAAGACAGTTTCTCCAAAAAAATGAATATATTCTTTTATAGGATATAAATAGACTGAAGATAGGAAGAAACAGAAAACAATAATGTCAAATATTCTGGTAAATCAATAATATGCAGATACTCTACTAAAATAAAATATATATGTATTTAATAAAGATAATATTATTGAATTCTAAATTGTTGTGAATGTATTAGAGACATGTTGGAAACCACAGAAATGCAAACAGCTATCTCATTTAACACAAAAATCTTGATATAACTATTATTAGAATTTTGATATACACACATCCACATATAATTGAAAATGACTTTATTTCGTAAGATAACATAAAACAGCTTTTAAAATACCATTATATATACCTTAAATCGTTTTTCCATATTGAATTTTATTTCATGATAGAACTATATTTTAATGGTTCTTTTCTCTACTACTAAAAGTATAGATTATTTCTGGCTTTTAAATATTGTAAACATTGCCATATTGAATGCTCCTGCAGGTAGTTAGTGATGTCCCATGAACATTTTCTTAGAACGAATTTGTAGAATTGAGATCATTGGTGCATTTTAAACATTGATGTTTATTATCCTTCAAGAAAAATCTGGATTGCTACCTTTTACCAAGTAATTAGCTTTTCATCTCCATTATAGTTGACATAAGGATAAATAAAATCCATTTACTTGACTTTGACATTGCTAGCTTATTTGTCTGTTTAGCAGAGTCTAGGGTGGTATACATTGTTAAATAGCAATAAGTGTCTAAAATTTTCATTTTCCTGATAAACTAGTATTAGCTCCCCATTGAAACTCATATAAGGGAAAATTCTCTGAAGATTAAAAAACAAACAAAAAAAAAGTCCTGTTTTTTCAACAAAACACTGCAGCCAAAATCATTGTGAGATGTTTCCTATTATGTTTCACTGTTAGAAAATACACTGAATGTCATTTGTTAAATTAATAGATTAAAAACAATCTAAAAAACTAAAACATTTCTTATTCTATGAATACATTTCACATAAAATTGGCAGGGTCTATTGATTTTAGAAATGGGAGGTTTTGAACTGAAAACAAAGTAGAGAAAAGATGAAATTTTACTTCTCTCATTCTCTTTCTCCCCCTACCCCGTCTACTCTTCCTTCCTTCCTCCCTTTTTTTATTCTTTTTTCGCCTTGCTATTGGGTATTTTTACCATGAGTATGTGTTATTTATTTAAAAAATAACTAATTAGCAATTTGACTTTTAGTACATGAAAATAGTTATATTGACTTTAGTTTTTTTCCAGCAGTAGAGAAATTTAGTTCTTACTATTCAATACAATAAAAGTTTTCATTTTGATATAAAGTGAGTAAATTATTTTCCTCCCTACCTCCTCATAGCCAAATAAAGAAAACCTTTTAATAGAACTCACTTAAAAATCTATCTATTACTACATTTATGCTTATTCTTTGATTTTATTCTTACCTGTTTATATGAATCTGTAATCTTTCTGTCTAACTCTTAGTCAATATTTTATTGATCCCAGCTTTTCTATATGAGGTCATAATTTTTAAAATCTAAATCTGGTTTACCTTTACTCACTGATATTTTGGAGTAAGTATTTTATTAGCTGTTTTAATGAGGTATAATTAACATACAATCATACATATAATTAACATGCACACAGATACATTCTGTCATGTTATATCCCTGTGAAACCATAAGCACAACTAAAATCATAAACATATCCTTTATCTCAAAACTAATCATGAATCTGCTTTCTGTGCTCATAGATTAAATATTCTATAGTTTTATATAAATAGAACTATGCAGCATGTACTGTATTTTGTCTGGCTTCATTCACTTACCTTAATATAAATTTTAAGATCCAACCATGTTATAGTAGGTGTCAATAGTTCTTTATTTTATTGCTGAATACTAAATGCTATTCTATTCTATGGTATACCAAAGTGTGTTAATCCATTAATCTGTTGATAGACACTTGTGTTGGTAGACATCTTGTCTAGGTTTTGGCTATCACAAACAAAGCATTTCTGTATGTGTATGTATGTGTATATATATTCACATATGCATCTTTTTATGGACATAAGGTTTTATTTTCCATGTTTAAATAAATAACAATGCAATGGCTGAAATGTACAGCAAATTTAACATTTGGAGTAACTTTCAGCCAGCTTTCCTCAGTTGTCGCGTTTTACATTCCACCAGCAGTGTATGAGAGTTCCAGCTCCGACATCTCCTCCATCTCTTCACAAGCCCTTGGAATGGCCAGTCTTTTTATTTTAAACATTCTAATAGGTATGTAGTGATATTTCATTGTGGTTTTGATTCACATTTCTCTGATGATTAAGGATGCTGAGCTTGTTTTTATGCTCATTTGCCCTTTGTACTTATTTTTGTTAATTTGTTTTGAGAAATACATCACAGTTTTTACTCTTAGAGAAGTAGAATCTCAAGTAACACCATCAACCTTGACCTTAAGTTTGGAAATGTAAGGAAAAATCTTTTATTTTACTTTATTTCATAACAAAAATGCTGCTATCTCGTTACTCTCCCTTGTAACACTTTTTGCTTAGCCGTCTTTTCTCAAATCTTACATTTTCTGTTGCATTTTTTTGTATCAAATCATGATGTCTATCCAGCTTAACTTAATTTGTTCATCCACCAGATAAGCAAGTCTCTTACTACAGAAGAACAGAAATAAACTATCATCATCCTTTATTAAAAAAAACAAATTCATGCATTTGCCTACATCATCCCTTTTTTTTGTGGTATGCCCAGAACAGTGATCATATTAAAAACAAGCCCAACTTTACTAATATTGAAATTAATTCTAGAAAAGGGAAGTTTTGTGACGGAGAAGAACTCTGGTGTGAGCTCATCTTCTGGTGACAGTAGATGTTCTGGGAGGGGTTTATTTCTATATTACTTTTATGTTCTAAATTTCTAGTCAGCAATCATCTTGAGAATGACTCTTTTTAAGATAGAACTAAAAATAATTTACTAATACCTATTTGTGCTCAGAGGATATGCAAGGCCAGGATAGAAAATGGAGAAATTGTTTTAATGGCATTTTGTATATTTATTACATGAGCTGTGCCCTACAAAGACAGAGAAAATATGACCAATTATCTCTTTAAGTGACGACTAGTACTTTACATTTAACAAAGCACTTAGATGTTTGATTTAGCTTGCTTTAATTACAAAGTTAAGGATAGAGTTATATTTTATATCTTTGGTGGAGGAATATTAAGTTAGAGGCCAAGTGACCTTGAAATGAATAAGTAAATAATCTTAAGAGTATCCATTAATATTAGTGTTGCTACAGCTGGTATACAACCTCCACTGCTAAATTTGACTGGCTTTAAAAAAAAAAAAGTAAAATTTACAAGTGGGATTCTAAGTTACTTCCAATAAGTGAGAAGAGGAGATTGCACCTACTTAAATGAGTTTCTAAGAAATTTTACTTAGCTCATGTTAAGATACAGAAATAGTAAAACGAAAGGATGTGTACATCTAGCCTAGAGAATTATCTGCCAGTGTTCCCTTCAGCTTCCCAAATGCACAAGTAAGTGATGAGCTCCCCTGAAATCATGCTTACCATTTTCGAATTGGTCTTGAATCACGATTACTTTTTTCAATACTCCCTTTCCTGAGTTTATCTTTTATCTCTCTCCAGAAAGGACCATGAATGTCTGCTTCCAATTTTAAGATATATGTAACATTATCAAAAAAAAATTTTATGTTAATTACTTTTTTAATCATTTCAGTGAATCAAACCCTAAATTTTATATGTTTGTAAAATTCATTAAGAAAAGAAGTAGGACAAAAACTTGTGTTTACCAAATTGGGAAATTCCAGCATACATGAAAGGCTTTTATTCTTATTACTGC
This sequence comes from Cacajao melanocephalus, assembly GCA_963573385.1. Lineage (NCBI taxonomy): Eukaryota > Metazoa > Chordata > Mammalia > Primates > Pitheciidae > Cacajao > Cacajao melanocephalus. Next base: position 9,912 of record CAUYLG010014616.1, read on the forward strand.
TAGGGTAAGATTCTTCTACTGTAAGGTAGCCCATAACAGTAGAGAGAAAAAAACCGAGTCAATAAGTGTTCTGCTTTAAAAAACATACAAACATTACAGGCTTCCATGCAACTGTCAAATACCATGAAAAACTGACAGGTTAAACTCAATGTCATTTCACATGGTTAGGCATTGATTAGTAAAATGTCCCCTATGACCTTATCAAATAGATTCTTCATTTAAATATTTGCCAATAATGCATTTTAAAAGGAAAAATAACTACTATTAAATTACTTTGTTTTACTCAGCATCATAGCTGCTGCTTTGTCACATCCATAGACTTAATAATCTAAATAACTGAGCTTAGGAAGATTGATATGTTAATTTAATTAAAACTTCTCTGCCAATTCTTCTTGTCATTTTGCCACATCTTACTGCCAGTACTTTCATAAGCTCTGGGTGAAAGTTGTTGAGAAAAGAGCTTACAACTTGCAATGAATTTCTTTCTGCTGAAAATGGGAACCGTTATAAAATTTTATTTAGCCTTTTATCCAAGATGGAAATATGCTGTACCCAGGATTATGGGCCTGTCATTTTGAAATTGTCCAGTGATTTAATGCTGACTCTCCTAGTCCAGCTCCATGGAAACTTGATTACTCTGCCTTGAAGTAGTAAACATGCTGCTTGACATCTAAATACATGCAGAACTTTTGCCAAAGGCACAGCATCTACTAATGATTTTCAGTGGTGTCAGCCAGCAGAGTGTTAGTGACAGCCAAGTCAAGTAAAAGTAAAAGAGTGTTCAGAGTGATCACCGGGAAAACTTGACTGGAGACAATATTTTCAAGCCACAGATTTTACAGATGAGTCAGTAAATTTAAGGTGATAATATGAATTTTTTAAAAATCTAAATAAATGCAGTCTACAGGCAGTAACCGAATCTCGGAATCAGAAGACCCAGATCCAGACCTAGTTCTGAACTGTGAAACTGACAAAAAATACATTTGCCTGTCAGAATTTATTTACACACCTTCTTTCTTTGTTTTTTGGGGGAAGGTGTTTAGCTGTTGTCACCCAGGCCAGAGTGCAATGGTGC
>CAUYLG010014617.1:0-32159 GCA_963573385.1 Cacajao melanocephalus
CCACACTGTCTTCCACAATGGTTGAACTAATTTACACTCCCACCAACAGTGTAAAAGTGTTCCTATTTCTCCACATCCTCTCCAGCATCTGTTGTCTCCAGATTTTTTAATGATCGCCATTCTAACTGGCATGAGATGGTATCTTGATGTAGTTTTGATTTGCATTTCTCTAATGACCAGTGACGATGAGCACTTTTTCATATGTTTGTTGAACTTTTAAGTCAGTAGTTTGAGTAAAGAAGATTGCCCTCCCCAATGTGGATGGGCCTCATCGAATCCACTGGAGGCCTGAATAGAACAAAAAGGCTCAATAAGAGAATTCTCTCCCTCTGCATTTCTTCAAGATGGGATATTGGTCTTCTCCTGCCTTCAGTCTTAGACTCAAACTCAGACTGGACCTTACTTCATTGATTTTTCAGATTCTCAGGGCCTTGGACTTGGACTAGATGTATACCATTGGCTCTCCTGCATCTCTGGCTTGCTACCTGCAGGTCGTGGGGGCTTTTTGGACTCCATGATCACGTGAACCAATTCCCTATAAATCTATTTTCTCTTTCTCTCTATATATGTTCAATTGGTTCTGTTTCTCTGGAGTACCCTGATACAATCCAATATGAATTTTTGCACAAAACAATATGAATTCTTGCCAATCCTACGTGTGAAATGTTATCTCAGAGTGTTTTAATTTGCATTTCTCTTATGAGAGAGGTTGAACATCTTTTCACATGGTTAAGAGCCATTTACATTTATTTTTCTGATAGATTGTCCTTATCGCTAGCTTACTTTTCTATAAGTTTTTTTTCTTGTCTATTTTTGGAAATTCTTTACATATTTGTAATATTAGTCTTTTTGTAATATAAGATACATATTATTTTTTTGCTTTTCTTTTCACTCTGCTTGTGGCACCATTTTTTGGTCATAAAAATATTTCATATAATTATGATTTCTAGATTTTAAATATAATTAGGACATATTTTCCAACTCTCGGGTTATAAAGATTAATTTGTATTAGTTTATTTTAAAATATTTAAACCTCTGATCCATTTGGAAAATATTCTGGTGTATAATATAATAAATGAAACTAATGTTATCTTTTCATATAGCTATCTAGATATCCCAGTATAACATTAGCAATGCCATCTTTTTCCCACTAATTTGAGGTGCTGCCTTTTTCATATTCTAAATTTCTATTTGCAATTGAACCAATTTCTGTATTTCTGTTCTGTTCCATTGTTTATTATACATGTGTGTAGAAAAAACAAACTCAAAGTGCTTTTTCTTGTATCTCACTCAATAACAATCAATACAGAGACCTCTATGACCAGCTGTGTGTAGGGTATTTCCTTGCTCGCCAAGCAAGCAATTGATTCTGTAGCAAACAGCTGGATGTCCTCTAATTCAGTTCAATTTTGACATTATGTATCTGGAGATAGCATCAGATCCCACAGGTTGAAGGTTCAATCTCCAAAACTGGCTTCCACCTTCAGATGTCAATCACAAGCTCCATGTTGTTTTTACCTGGGCTTCTTACTGACTGGCTACAAATTGGGTCCCATAACTCCCTACTTGAGTTCAACTAATGTGCTAGAGCAGCTCACAGAACTCGGAAACATTTAACATCCACCAGTGTATCATAAAGGATGTCATGAAGATACAGATGAAGAGATGCACGAGCAAGGCATGTGAGAAGGGGTGTGGAGCTTCCATGCTCTCCCTGGGTGCGCCACTGTCCAGGAACCTCCACGTGTTCACCTTTGAAAGCTCTCTAAACCCATCCTTTCGGGTTTTTATGGAGGCTTCATTACAGAGGCATGATTGATTAAACCATTGGCCATTGGTGATCAACCCAACCTTCAGCCCCTCTCCCCTCCCAGGAGGTCATGGGGTGGGGCTGCAAGTCCGAAATCTCTAATCCTGCCTTGGTCTTTCTGGTGATCAGCCCTCATTTGGAAGCTATCTAGGGGCTGCCAGCCACCAGTCAATCATTATTAGCATACAAGAAGACATCACTTGGGAGAGTTCAATGATTTTAGGAGTTGTGTGCCTGGAAATGGGTCAAAAACCAAATACATATTTCACATTATCACATATGTTAACATCATGCTGTTTTAATTAAATATGTTTTAACATTTGCTAGGACCAGTAACCCTCATTGTGTTCAAAATGAAACTGACTATCAATTTATGTAGCTCCAGAAGAAAGCCTGGTGGTATTTTAGGAATATTACAATAAATTTATAAATTACCTTGGGAAAAACTGCCATCTTTATGATATTCTTATCCGAGGACATGATCTGTTTTACGTTTTATTTGTTTGTTTTTTAGGTTCACTTGGAGTCTTTCAGGAATATTGTTTTTCTTATGTAGATTTTGGATATTTACTGTTAAATTTATGCCTAAGTATTTTATTTTCTTTGTGGTATCATAGATGGAATATTCTTTCCCCTTAGCTTTTTAAACTGATTTGGTTTGTATATATGAATGCTATAGAGTTTTATATGTTGATTTTATAATTTGCTGCTTTACAAAATTTTCTTCTCATCTGTAGCACCTTTCCCATTGATTCATTTGGGTTTTGAAGATGTGTGATACTTTCTGCAAATAGAAATAATTTATAGTTTTTGCAATGAAATCCATAAATGACATTAGTACATGGTTTTTTTTGGTTTAATCTTAGTGAGGTTTTTGAGATTAATGTTATACCTGCTTCACAAATTGAACTTGGAATTGTCATTTTATATTATACCGGACTACCTAACTTTAAACAAAGGATTATCTAATTTAAAAATATTTGATAGAATTCCCAAGTGAAATCATTTGGACCTGATGGGTTTTTGTTTGTTTTTCATACTAGCTCATTAGTAGTAGATCCAAGTTTTTTCTTTTTCTTGTTTCCTTTTTTTTTCCTTTTTTGGACCTGATGGTTTTCATGGTGTTTGTATGCAATCATTTTACTTTATTTCTTCCAAGCACTGGTTTATTAGAACTTTCTGTATAGGGATTAATCTTGATAACTTTTTCTAGAAATGTGTCATTTCATCTAGGTTTTCAAAGGTATTTTCATAGAGTTAGGGCAAAGTAACTTCTCATGATTTTTAAATTTTCCTTTTGTAACTGACTATCTGACTTTTTAAGTTTTTGTTCTTTGTGTTCATTTTATCACTAGTCACCCCCACTTTCCTAGTGCATCTAATTATATGTTTTTTACACAAAAGTGCTTTTCCTTGTCTCTCACTCAACAACTCACTTTTACACAAAAGTTTCAGAGACTAAGTCTTGAAACAACACAGGTGCCTGTGGAAATGTCCCTGACCAGGAGAGTGCTTCAAGGATGCAGTTAATTCACAATCCAATCAAGCCCAAGATGATGCCACCCCAGTCACCAGAGGGGTCAATAACTCAAGACGAGTCATCGGAACAAGTCACATAGACCCGCACAGCCTCGCCCCTTGCATGTCTTCCACGCCAAAGCTTCCCTTTCTTTAGCCCTTGTATTTTGCTTGGAAATTTGAAGTGGTTCCATTAGGCAAGAGCCGGGACTGTTTTCCCCACTGCCAGCTTTGGTTTATAATAAAGTCATTCTCCTTCTACCATACCTCAATCTTGCAAATTGGTTTTGCAAGTGGCTGAAACTGCATTCAGTAACACATTGTTTTATGGTTATTTTTGTATATTAGTGCTTTTTTTTTTTTTTTTTTTTTTTTACTTAAGTTAGCAAATTGCTATATGTTGTTGATTTTTTAAAAGAAATTGACTTGGATTAAAAAATGTATTTGTACTGCTTTTCTATTTTCTAACTCATTCACATTTAAAAATGTTTATTTTTTTTTGTCTCTTACATTTCTTCCCTGTGCTTATTATTATATTTTAGCTTTTTGAGTTGGGTATTTTCATTTTTTAAAATTATAATTTTTATTGCAATTTTTTTCTTCTAGCTGTTTTATTTAATGCTATACATTTTCTACCAAAAACTGCATTAGCCATATCTCATAAATTCTGATATGTTTTCATTATAATAGTTGTAAAGAAATTTTGAAATTTCATTTTATACTTCCTCTTTGACTGAAGAGTTCTTTTATAAAATACAAAAATTTCCGTAAAGAAGGGCTTTTTTGCTTTTCCTGGTATTACTTTCTAGTTTTATTGCATTATGGATAAAGAATTTGCTTTACATGTTATCTGTCCTTTGAAATGTATTGGTCAATTTTCATAAATGCTCTATATTAGCATTTAAAAAGGTATAGGCTGGATGTGAGATGGCTCATGCCTATAATGCCAGCACTTTGGGAGGCCAAGGCAGGAGGATTGCTTGAGACCTGGAGTTGAGACCAGCATGGGCAACATAGTGAGAACATGTCTGTATGAAAAATAAAAAATCAGCCAGGTGTCTTGGTGCGCACTTATAGTCCTAGCTACTTGGGAGGCTGAGGTGGGAGGATCGCTTGAGCCCAGGAGGTTGAGGCTGTAGTGACCCACGATTGTACCACCGCACTCCAGCCTGAGTGACTAAGTGAAACACTGTTCTTAAAAAAATAATGAAAAAGAAAAAGAGGGTGTATTCTCTAGCTTCAGGGTTGAGTTGGATGTATATCTAAGTTTTGCCTGCTTAATCTGGGATTGAGCAAAATGTGTTAAATTCTTCTGTTCTTAGTATGCATATGTCTAGTTCTCCTTGCATGTCCTCTAGTTTAAATTTTACATAAGTTGATGCTGTGTCTTGGGTGCATAAATATTAATAATTAATATTTCTTCATTGTGAATTGTACCCTTCAGCACTTGTGTCCTTCTTTGTCTCTTCTAATGATTTTGGTCTGAATTTTATCTTGCCTTTATTTAGATTATGACCACTATTTTTTTAAATTTGCATTTGCTGGATATATATTTGTCTAAATGTTTATTTTAACCTTTATAAATCTGTTATTTCCTCTGTACCACATGGTAATGAATTTTGCTTGGGTAGCTGAAAATCATTTTGTTTTAGATTAAGCCCATTTGAGTATGTTGACATTACTGACAAGGCTGACCTCAAAAGTTCTGTCATTTTGGTTTATATTGGAAGTATATCTTATAGAAATAACATTTGCCTTTATGGGCTATTTTGTCTCTTTTATGTCAGGGAGGGTATACCTTTTGAATGTACGCAAATTTATATTTTGGCTCTGATTGTTACCTTTATACCATTTCTAAAACGTTTACTCCATATCTCCTGTTTTTCATGCTGTTGTCTACTGATCCTCCTTTCCCCATGAGTGATACTGAAGTTACCTAGTAACTTCCTCTTCCTCCATGTCTTCTCCAAATCTAATTTGCAATAATATCCTTTTACTCCCCATTAAAACCTACAAGAAAGATTTTTTTAAATTGGTATAGGTAATTACATCTATTTTGGGGACGTATGTGATACTTTGATACCCGTATACAATGTGCAATGATCAAATCAGGGCAATTAGGGTATTCATCACCTCAAACATTTTTCTTTTCTTTTTGTGTTAAGGACATTACAATTCTTTTCTTCTGGCTATTTTCAAATGTATGATAAATTATCATTAACTATAATTTCCCTGCTGTACTCTCCAAGGCAGTTTTCAAGCTTATTGAACTCCTATGTACTTTTTTCATTCTTCTCCCGTTTTTGATCATTGTGCTCTATTTATATTGTCAGGACATAAAGCTATTCATACTATCCTTTCTTGCTAAGAACCATCATTTAGTCTTAATTCTACAGGAAACCATGTCTTTCATGCTTGTCAGCAGTCTTTGTGCTGATACTTCTCCAGTCATTTTGGTCTTTAAAGTACATTCTCTAGTGGATTCCTCAGGAAGGATTCATAAGAAGAACATTCCCTGAGTTTTTTGCATTTTCATAACAGTGTGTCTGCCTTTATATTTGAAGATAAGTTTGTTTGCTATAAATCCTTGCTTCATAGTTTCTTTCATTGAGTATTTTAAATATGTTGTTTCATGGTCCTCTAGCAAAATGGGTTGTGTCCAAAGTCTAATGGCAATCTAATTTTCTCTCTCTTATAAGTGACTTGGTCTTTTTGCCAATGTCTTTTAAGATTTTTTTCTTTTACTTTGAAGTCAGTAGTTTTACTAGAATGCTGGCTGTTTTAGGTTGATTTTCCTAGAAACAAAATACACCTTTCAGTATAAAGTTTCAAGTCTGTTTTATTTCAGGAAAGTTTTCTTAATCTAAATATTTTGGTATTTGTTTTATTCTATTGGTTTTATTTTCATCTCCAGGATTGTTATCCCACATATATTGGGTCTTCTTCATTTGTCTTTGATTTTAAAAGTTTTCTTCTTTACAGCTGGTGTTCATCCATATTTGTTGGGTTCTGTGGCAGTCTTAAATATGGCTAGAAAGAGGCATGAGGAAACACTTTAAGTGAGAAAATTGTTTGATATCTTGACTGCGCTAGTGGTTACCAAATTGTATATAACTACCAAAAGTTCAAACTACATGATTACAATGGATTTGTTTTATTGTATGCAAATTATATTTTAATAAAGGTGAGAAAAATGGACAAAAATTATTAGACACTCCTCCACTAAGAAGTGGAGTCTATGTTCCCTCCCTTTAAATCTGGGTGGGCCCGTGACTGCTTTGACAATAGAGTACAGTGCAAGTGATGCTATGAGACTTCCAAGGCTAGGTCATGAAGGACTAAGTTGGTCTGCCTTGGTCTTTGGAACGCTTATTCTTAGAAACTTGAGTTACCATGTATACAGCCTGACTTCCTCAAGAACATCATGCTGGAAGGGCCACCTGTCAGCACTCCAATGGCCAGTCGTAGCTGAACCCTTGCTCCAGCCATCCCAGCCCAAGTGCCAGATAGGTAATTAAAGACGCCATCTTGGAAGCAGATCTAGATCTAATCCCAGCTGTCTCAGCCCTTGGCCATTCAAGTCAACCCAATTAGGCTTAGGATCCATGAGCATGACACAATTGCTTTTCCATTCCACTAAATTTTGGGGGCAATAAATTATGTAGCAGTAGAAAATTAGAACATGTCACTTCCATTTCAGTCTTCATTGATATTGTTTTTCATTTCTTTTCTTTCCTGGGTTGTCATTTCTCTTTTCAAAACTTTCTTTTCTCAAATTATGTTCTTTCTAAATTTTTCTGATCTGATTATGCTATTATTTCATACACTTATCCTTTTTCTTAATTCCTTTTAGTTCGTTTAATATATTAGGTTACAAGTTTTATTTGTTTTATAAGCAAGTCTTTCTAACATGACTTCATTATCTGTAAAGACATTCTCCCATCCACGTACTAACCAGGTCTGCCCCTGCTTAGCTTCCAAGATCAGACAAGATCAGGCGTGTTTAGGGTGGTATGGCCATAGACATCTGTACAGCTATTCTATCCCTTATTTTCCTTTCTCTTTGTATGGAATTGCTCATGATCATTTTCTGTTGCTCATCTCTTTCATTTTTAAGTATTTTGTTTCTGTTTCATTTTTAAAATTTTTATATGTTTAGGGGGTACAAGTGCAGATTTCTTACCTGCATCTTTTGTACAGTGGTGAAGTCTGGGCTTTTACCGTACCCATCACCCAAATAGTGAACATTGTATCCAATAGGTAACTTTTCAACCCTCATACCCCTCCCACCTTCACACCTTTCATAGTCTCCAGTGTCTGTTATTCTACTCTGTATGCCCATGTGTATCCATTGTTTAGCTTTCACTTTATAAGTAAGAATATATGCTATTTGACCTACTGTTTCTGAGTTATTTCTTTAACTAATTCATTCATTTATTTAAGTTCCAGGGTGTATGTGCAGGATGTGCAGGTTTGTTACATAGGTAAATGTGTGCCATGGTGATTTGCTGCACCTATCAACCCATCATCTAGATATTAAGCCCAGCATCTATTTCACTTAGGATAATGACTTCCAGTTCCACTGATGTTGCTGCAAAAGATATAATTTTATTTTTTTATGGCTTAATATTCCATGGAATACATACATACATACATACACACACACACACACACACACACACACTTACGTCACATTTTCTTTATCCAGTCTTCTGTTGATGGACACTTAGGCTGATTATCTTTGTTATTGTGAATAGTGCTGCAATAAACATATGAGTGCAGGTATCTTTTTTCACATAATGATTTATTTTCCTTTGGATAGATACCCAGTAGTAGGATTGCTAGAGCAAATGGTAGTTTTATTTTCGTTCTTTCAGAAATCTCCATACTGTTTTCCATAAAGGTTTTTACTAATTTGTAATCCCACTAACAGTGTATAAAGATTCCCTTTCCCTGCATCCTCACCAACATCTGTTGTATTTTAACTTTTTAATAATGTGACTGGTATAATTTGGTATCTCATTGTGGTTTTGATTTTCATCTCTATGATGATTAGTGATGTTCAGCATTTTTTCATATGTTTCCTGGCTGCTTGAATGTCTTCTTTTGAGAAATGTTCATGTCCTTTGCCCGCTTTTTAATGGGGTTGTTTTTTCTTGTTGAATTGTTGAGTTCCTTGTAGATTCTGGATTAGCCCATTGTTGCATGCATAGTTTGCAAATATTTTTTTCCATTCTGTAGGTTTTCTTGTTTACTCTACTGATTGTTTCTTTTGCGGTGCAAAAGCTTTTTAGTTTAATTAAGTCCCATTTGTCTATTTCTGTTATTGTTGCATTTGCTTTTGAGGCTTGGTCGTAAACTCTTTGCCTAGGCCAATGTCCATAGAAGTTTTTTCTGGGTTTTCTTCTAGGATTTCTATAGTTTCTGGTCTTACATTTAGGTATTTAGTACATCTTCAGTTAATTATTGTAGATGGTGAGAAGTATGGGTCTAGTTTCATTCTTCTGCATGTGGGATATCCAGTTTTCCCAGCACCGTTTATTGAATAGTGTGTCCTTTCCCCAGTATATATTGACTTGTTGTGGATCAGTTGGTTGTAGGTATGTGGCTTTATTTCTAGGTTCTATTCTGTTTCATTGATCCATGTCTCTATTTTTTATACCAGTATCATGCTGTTTTAGTCACAATAGACTTGTAGTAAAATTTGAAGTCCGGTAATGTGATGCCTCCAGCTTTGTTCTTTTTTCTTAGAATTGCTTCAGCCATTGAGGCTCTTTTTTGGTTTCATATGAATTCTAGGACTGTCTTTTCTAATTCCGTAAAAAATGACATTGGTAATTTGATTGGGATTATGTTGAATCTGTAGATTGCTTTAAGTAGTATGATTATTTTAACAATATCCATTCTTTCTATTCACTACCATGGGTATTTCCACTTGTTTAAGTCATCTATGATTTCTTTTGTAAGTGTTTTATAGTTCTCCTTACAGGGATCTTTGACTTTTTTTGTTAAATATATGCCTAGGTATTTGCTTTTTTCTGTAGCTACTGTAAATGGGATTGCCTTCTTTTTTCAGTCCTCAGCTAGAGGGTTTTTGGTGTATATAAATGCTATTGATTTCTGTATGTTAAATTTGTATTCTGAAACTCCTGAATTCATTAATCAAATCTAAGAGTTTTTGGTGGAGTCTTTAGGGTGTTCCAGATATAAGATCATATCATGAGGAAATAGGAATAATTTGACTTCCTCTTTTCCAATTTGGATGCGTTTTATTTCTTTCTCTTGCTTGGTTGCTCTGGTGAGGACTTCTAGCACTATGTTGAATAAGAGCAGTGAAAGTGGGCATCCTTGTCTATTTCCAGGTCTTAGAGGAAACGCTTTTAACTTTTCCATTAAGTATGATGTTGGCTGTGGGTTTGTCATGTATGGCCTTATGTTGAAGTATGTTCCTTTTATGCCTAGTTTGTTAAGGACTTTTAGCAGGATGGGATGCTGAAGTTTATCAAAACCTTTTCTGTGTCTATTGAGATGATCACATGGTTTTGCCCTTAATTCTGTTTATGTGATGTATCACATGTATTGATTTGCATATGTTGAAACAGTCTTGCATCCCTGGGATAACTCTCTCCTGATCATGGTATATTATCTTTTTGATGTGCTGTTGGACTCGGTTTGGTAGTATTTTGCTGAGGATTTTTGTGTCTATATTCATCAGGGATATCGGTTTGTAGTTTTCTTTTTCTGTTGTATCCTTTTCTGATTTGAGTATCAGGGTGTTATTGACCTTGTAGAATGAATTAGGGAGAAATCCCTCCTCCTCGATTTTATGAAATACTTTCAGAAGGATTTGTATTAGTTCTTCATTGTATGTTTGGTAGAATCAGCTGTGAATCCATCTGATTACGAGCTTTTTTCAGAGGGGGAGTTTATTTTTATTTTTATTTTTATTTTTCCGAGGCTAAGTCTTGCTCTATCCCCCAGGCCAGAGTGCAGTGGTGTGATCTCAACTCCTTGCAACCTCCGTCTCCGAGGTTCAAGCAGTTCTCCTGCCTCAGCCTCCTGAGTAGTTAGAATTACAGTCATGCACCACCACACCCAGCTAATTTTTGTATTTTTAGTAGAGATGGGGTTTCACTATTTTGGCCAGGCTGGTCTCAAATTCCTGACCTTGTGATCCGCCCACCTCGGCCTCCCAAAGTGCTGAGATTACAGACATGAGCCACCGTGCCCAGCGGGGGAGTGGTTTTTTTTTTTTTTTTTTAATTACTAATCCAATCTCACCACTCATTATTGGTCTGTTCTGTTCTATTTCTTCCTTGTTCAATCTCAGGAGATTGTATGTTTCCAGGAATTTATCCATATCCTTTAGATTTTCTTCTTTGTGAGTGTATAGTTGTTTATAACAGTCTCAGATGTTTGTTTTTGATTCTGTGGTATCAGTTGTAATGTCTCCTTTTTCATTTCTGATAGTGTTTACTTGGCTCTTCTTTCTTCTGTTCTTGGTTAGTATAGCTAGTGGTTTATCAATTTTGTTCATCTTCTCAAAGAGCCAATTTTTAATTCTGGTTATCCTTTTTATTCTTTTTGGTTTCTATCTAGCTCTGCTCTAATCTTTGTTGTTTCTTTTCTCCTGCTACCTTTCTCTGTTCTTTTTCTAGTTCCTTGAGATATGATATTAGGTTATTAATTTGTGATCTTTCTAGTTCTTTAATGTAGGCATTTAATGCTGTAAACCTCCCTCCTAGCACTGCTTTTGCTGTACCCCACAGGTTTGGGTATATTGTGTTTTCACTTTCATTTGTTCTAGATTAAAAAAAAAATCTGTCTCAATTTCCTCATTTTTAATGAGAGAATTTTTTTGTACTTTCAGGAGAAAAAGGTAGGCTAGTATAACTTTCCTAGATTTACTATCCTGGAAGTTCACTTTCACAGAGTGATTTTTTTTTTTTTTTGAGATGGAATCTCTCTCTGTCGCCCAGGCTAGGGTGCAGTGGTACAATCTCAGCTAACTGCAACCTTCGCCTCCCAGGTTCAAGCAATTCTCCTGTTTCAGCCTCCCAAGTAACTGGGACTACAGGTGCACACCACCACCCCAGCTAATTTTTGTATTTTTAGTAGAAATGTGGTGTCACGATATTGGTCAGGTTGGTCTCGAACTCCTGACCTCAGGTGATCCGCCTGCCTCGGCCTCCCAAAGTGCTGGGATTACAGGTGTGAGACACTGTGCCTGGCCCACATACTGATTTTTTTTTTTTAAATGGCCAAATAGTTTCTGAGCTGAGTCCCCATTGCTCTTGTCTCTCACTTTTATCCCCCTCCTCTTCCTTCTCCCCCCAACCCCGTGATGCTCCATTTAAATTCTGTTCCCAGCGAGTACTTTTCAGTGCAGAAGTTTATCCTGGAAGAAAATTTGATGTGTTGGTTTAAAAAACTCAGAGAGTCCAGAGTGTTCCAATACTTTCCACGTTCCAGAGGTCCCTTGGCACTCACATGCAAACTGGATCATATGAAACTTCCTCCAGCTTTTGGTTGATGTTCTCAGATTGAGCCACCAAGATTTCCAAGGCAATTTGTGGGTTGGCTCTCAGGGATACTAGAGTCCTTTTCTCCCCTTTCCTCCCACACAGTTTCCAAAATCACATGGATCTTGCAGTTGTCAGTAGCTTATACCCACCTACTAATATTTTGGAGTTGTTACCATACCTTGTCACCTACTTATGCTATAAATCAGTGGTTCTCACACTTTATAATCAGCATCACAAGAATTGCCCACATGAAAGCTTGCACACAAATGTTTATAGAGGCATAATTCATAATAGCCAAAAAGTGGCAACAACACGAATGTTCATGAATGGATGAATGGTTAAACAAAATGTAGCGTATACATACAATGGGATATTATTCAGCCTTAAAAAGAAACAAAATTCTGGCCCATGCTATAATATGGATGAACCTTGAAAACATTATGCTAAGTGTAATAAGCTAAACACAAAAGAACAAATATATATGATCCATTTATATGAAAAGTCCAGAATAGATAAGTCTATAGAGACAGACAGTAGATAAGTGATTGCCTAGGGCTGCGGATGTGGTGGGGGGGGGCGGTGGAATGGGGAGTAACTGCTATTGGGCATAGGGTTTCTTTATAGTGGTGATGGAAATGACGTAAATTGATTGTGGTGATGGTTGCACAACTCTGTGGATATACTAAACACCATTCCATTGTATAGTATGTGAATTATACACCTGAATAAAGCTGATTTTTTTTAAAGCAGCTATACTCCACAACTGCCATCTTCCCAGAATCCCCTTATTCTAAAAAATATTAGTTATTCACAAATGTTGGTACTTCCCTTCATTGTAACAAGTCTTATGTAAAATGCCTTGCAAACAGTCACACATGGCAGTTTATTAAGGGCGTCGTGATTGAAAGCTGGTGGCTGAGTGCACCCTGAGGAAGGCTTTGTGGCTCCCGACTGTTGCTCCCAGTATATGCTGTGGTGACATAGAGTAGGATTTGCCATGATAAAGCCACGCTTTTGGCCTTAGGACAAAGCTTCTCAGCCCTGGGAATCCCGGCCCCTCCCTGGCCCTCAGTGCAGCCCACAGCCTGTTGCCTCTGCCATGAAAGGAGGCGGACACCTTCCTCGCTGGTTATTCTTTTCCCACTGGCAGACTCCCCCCAAGCCCTGGTTCTAAGGGCTGTCAGGGTCACCCTCCCTCTCCTCAAATCCCCCACCCCCTGCCCCGTCAGGACTCATTCTGCTTTCCATCTTGTCAGACAACAAAGACACTGGAGGAATTTATTTATACCTCCAGCCAGCTAATAAGACAATTCAATGAAAAGCAGCCCTCGCTTGCTGGAACCTCCTCGGGCCTTTGATTGCCTCTTCTGTGTCCCAATTCCCAGCATTTATTCTACATATAAATTTTCCACGGTGAATAGACACCATTCTTCCCAGAATACCATTTGTTCCCTTGGCCATTTTATTTCCATCTCTTGTTTTGCTTTTTATTATTACTGTTAAACTGTAATTAATTCTTCTCCTATCAGCTTCTCTTTAGTGTACTAAGCCTAATGCAGCATGAAGTGTCTTCACTCACCCCCAACTATACACCTATTCTTGAGAATAATGAAGCCTCTGACATTTCAAAGACCCACAAGCTGCTAAATCTTTCCCTCTATGGAATGGGAGTGGGGAGAGATGGAAGGAGGGAGGGAAGGAGGGAGGAAAGTTTGGGCATACAGAGTTGAAATGATTTCATAACCAAGTGACTGTGGGTTTCAATTGAGCTGAGATAGTTCTAATTTTATTTAGCAGACAGACACTTGAAAGGTTAAGAAAGTCATGGAGGAAGTGTGAGAGAAAAGCTCAAATGCACTTTAAAAAGTTGCCCCTGTCCTGCTTCTCAAATTTGGAACCACTGTCTTCTTCCTGTCTGAAGAGGAGCTTTGCTGCATTACATTCCCTCTAAGTTTTCACAGCATTCCCTCAAGGTCAGCCTCTTTGAAAGGTATACCAGCACCATGGACAATTCTGTGATGGCATCTGTAGGGGGTTGAATGGGGGGTCCCCAGATATGTCCCCGTCTTGATCCCTGGAACCTGCGAATGTTACCTTCTTTGGAAAAAGAGTCTTTGCAGATATGATTAAGTTTAGCATCTTGAGATGAGAAGGTTCTGCATTATCCAGGTGGGAACTAAGTCCAATGACAAGCATACTTATAACAGACATAGAGGAGAGTGACAGAAGAGGAGAAGGCGATGTGAAGACAGAGATTGGAGTGATGGGGCTGCAAGCCAAGGAACACCAAAGTTTGCTGGGAAGCCACCAGAAGCTACAGGAGGCCAGGAATGGACTCTTCCCCGGAGCCTCCAGAGGGAGCATGACCTGATGACACCCTGATTTCAGATTTTGGGCCTCCAGAACTATGAGAGAATGCATTTTTTTTTAAGCCATCAAGTTTGTGATCATTTGTTATAAGCAGCCACTGGAAGCTAATTCGCATCCTTAGTTTGCCAACTCATCATAAGCAAAAAGCACAGAAGATAAAAGACTGGATAATACTAAGTCACAAAACTTTCACATGCCAAGCTGTTGCCTTCAGATGGTAGAGGTCTGGGTTGTCAGATCAGATGAGGCTGCCCGCATAACTCAAGCCAAAAGCATGCATTGGATGCAGGAAATGAATTCCTACAACCCAGACCTTGCCAGAACTGGCTGGCTGCAGCTTTGCTTTCAGAAATATAGATTTTCTGGTGTCAAGAGGATGTGGCATACAGTTGGCTCGGCTATGACCTTTAATTTACATTTACAATTCCTTTATCCAAAAGATTTCTAAACTCAGGTGTCTATATTTCTTTTTTCCTCCCATCTTTTTCTTTTAATAGCTAGAAGAGCACATTTATGAGCAGTTATAGAAATGTCCCGGAGTCATGGGTCTGCATGGGATCTTTCTGAGAAACCGAGTGATTTGTCTCAGAAAGTGGCATGTTCCAGCAGGCCAAGTCACTAAAGAGGTTTCCCATTCTACCACCTTACGATTGGGCTCTTTGTTCATTCATCCCACAAATGTTTGTAATATTTTACTCCTTCTCATCAGTTGATAATTCCTTATTGGCTCCCATTTTTCTTTCACCATTTGTTCCAGAAACTTCGGCTCATTCTCCCTGGAAATGCCTCCCATTTCATTTTTCTTCTATTGTCAACCTCTTGGGTAATATACAATGCAGTTCCTTGTCATGTCCTCAGGACTTCATGCAAGCTAGCATAGGACGAAGCTTTTCACCTCTCAGTAGAAATACTGCCTAATAGCACACACAGTGAAGCCTCATAAACAATGTGTTGTATAAAAGGCTGAGTTTCCAGATGTTCTAGCCATAGAGAGTACCACTCTGTTATACTTTGATTTTATCTTGTGAGAAAATGTTTGAAAACTTATATTTAAATTGATTCTATTTCTATTATTTTAAATAGCTTTCTATTGTAGCTTACAGGGTACATTTCTTTCCTAAATGACATGTTTCCGTTTGACTTGCGTGCTATAGTTCCGTGTCTGTTTACATCTGTTTGTGCGAGCATGCATGAGTTTGTGTGTGTTTGCACGCAAAATCCCTCTGGTAACAGAAAGTTTATTTTCCCTCTTCCCATAACTGAAAGTCCACTGAATGAATTTAACTTAAATTACCTTTCTTGACCTAAATAAATAAAATATCAACAAGATAAATTATGACCTAAAATGTTATTTCTTATTTTTAAAAAGTGAAAAGGTGACGGTAATTGAGTTTGCTGCTCAAATCACAGCTCTGACTCTTGGCAACACCCTAAAATAACACGTTCCACCTCAGTTCTGCAGCCCAAACACAGCAGCAGTGAGGCTCTGCTTCTGCACTGATGAAAGGTTTTCATTTCTGGCAGGGCACACCGTAAACCGAGGCCCACAGCCACGAAACAAGAGGTGGTGTGGAATTTACAAAGCTCAAAGGGGCAATCTCCATCCATTTGTGGTGATTAATATCTCCTTCCTTGGCTTGAATGCCAGCCTTCAATTAGAAACAGAAACGGAACCTTCCCTTTTACAGAACGGACCCCCCAAGACAGCCCCTGGAAGGGGATTTCCCCTGGAAAGGAAGGCCTGGTAAAATCTAAGAAGGAGAAGAGCCGAAATTTCCCTCCATTAGCAGAGGGTGCCTGCATTCTGGGGGCACTTCCTGCATCTTCCAGGCTGCCCTGCTGGGCACCTTATACCATGGCAGGGAGTGACCTCAAAAAGATTACATTCTCATGGGAACTTGAGGAAGGAAAAAGGCTTAGTGGATTTCTTTAGTTATTTTGGTGACTGTTTCTATTTTTTAAGAGTATCTAAGAGTCTGAGGGAAAATCTCAAGGCTCCCCTTCACCCCCAACCTCTTCCTTCCATTGAATTTGGGAACTCACCCATTGGGCCAAGCCCATCTGAGGTTCTTCTGCTTCCTATTGGGGCTGAGACTGATATCACCAATGCCACTGCCAGTCAGGGGGAGGATGGGATTAGTGCCAATACCAGATTTCAAAATTTGATAAAATGTTATGGGTATGTGAAGAATAATAGAAATTCTGACTCAACATAATGACGTATCCTTCTCTCCCCGGCTCTCTCTCTCCCTTTGGGTATGTGTACTGGGAGCTCTGGCAGATGAGATTGCTCTTTAAAGAGACGCTTGTGGGTGGTCCTGGACAGGATACTCCCAGAAGTCTCTGGTGAGGGTATTTCCATATTCAGGTATGGAGTAGGTGTTAATTGGTTGCCCCCTCTCCTCATTCCCCCCCACACTCATTCCCCACCACCTTCTCACCCACAGAGTACACATCAGGCACTGGGGTTGCAAGAGGAAATAAGAGAACCCTCCCCCCTCATGGGGGTTGTCTCCTGGTTTGGAAGACAGACTGACCCCATCAATCGATCACTTTAGATGGTTCTAAGTAACATGGAAAAAAAAGAGTTAATGTAACGTAGGATAGATAGAAGGTAGGGAACTGTTTTTTAGGGTGATTAGGAAAGGTCTGAGAAAGTGATGTTTGGGCTGGGACCTCCACGATGACATGTATATAACCTCAAGGTAACACACAGCCAGTCCTGAGAGGTCATCGGTCAGGCATAAAGCAAGGGAGTGGTCAGGTGTCCGGGTCTGCTGCCAGGAAGTCAAGGAGAAGAGGAAGACCAAGCAACATGGTTCTCACCTTTCTTCCCTGCTGCCCCCAGGTCCCTCAGCTGCAGTCTGATGCCACTGATACGTTGCAGGTTACCCAACGCCATGCTCTAGAATGAGGTCTGAGCTGGGCGTCAGGGTCCTCAACCCTGACATCCAGGGGGTTCCATCAGCTGTGCATGCTTCTCTGGGCCCCATCCCCTGCAGCCCTCACAGTAAGAGCAGCGCTGCTGACCGTGCATGGCCGTGGCTCTGAGCCATGCTTCCCTATCTCTTACTACAGTCCAGCGAAGAAGGAAGGCAAGACCTGGCCAACTGACAGTCATAATGCAGTGTGATGAGCTCAGGGACAGATGAAGCAAGGGCCCAACAGAAACCCAAGCCCAGAAGGGAGGGGCGGCAAGGCTGTGCAGGAGGCTGCCCGGAGAGCTGGCTCACTCTTGCTCACTGTCAGCCTACCTCAGACTTGGCCCTTTGTAGCACTTTGCAGCAATCATCTTGGCTCTACTTGACAATTACTCTGGTTCAGCAATAGGTTAGGCCACCGTGGGTGAGAACACCGGCAAATTTGGCCTGCTCTGGTGTCTCCACCATCCTGGAACTGCACTCTCTGTAGTGATCTTGCTGGGTGTTTCCTAAGCACAATGGAGAAAGCTGGAGAGTCCTCCCTGGGTCTGGAACAAATCCAAGCCTCTCAGCCAAGTCCAGTCACCCCCTCTGGACTCCTGCTCCTCTTCCCTACTCACTGTCCTGTCAGTTTTCACATGCAGAACTAAACCTAGCCCACAGCATTGGAGCTCAGCGGACCCTGAGAAAACATTCCCAAAGCAGCCATTCCAGGGCTGGGCTGAAGGACCTAGGATGGCTTAGTCCTTCAGACTACAGGAACACAAACTGTCCACTTGAATCTTTGTGCTGACCACAGGGCCTGATCTCAAAGAGAAACTTCATGGTCAGAGTGGATGGACTGCTTTCAGGAGCTGTCATCTCAGAGGAGGTTGGGAACTGCAGCCCAGGGACCGTAAGCGTTTGTCCATGCTGGGAACTGGGGGCTCCAGAGCAAGCAACAAGGAAATCCTTACACTCAAAGGGCTCATGGGCTTGTTCTGAGGATCAGTGAAGGAGGAAGTGGAGCATTCTGTACTTCACTCCAGAGCTAGGCCACAGTTGGTGGCGGCAGGAGTGGAGGAGGCAGGGCAGGAGTCTGGGAACCTGCAGAAGAGGGGCCAGGTCTGGGTCTGAGGAAGGATGCTGGGGCCAAGCAAAGAAACCAGGGTGGGGGAAGTGGGACCTGATGCTTGCTCTTACTTGCCTCATTTTAGTCCTAGCCGCTGGCTGAGCGGTGACATCTATCTGCAAGATGGTTCAAGGCATATAAGGAACACCATTTAACCATTGCCTACCAGCGGGCATGTCAGCAGTGTCCCAACTGAGCATTGCTGTTTCCAAACCATGTGGCATGAATACATCTAAAGGACAGGTTATCAATGAAAAAGCAGACCACCACCCGGGATTTCTTGTTATAAAATAAATGTCTTATGCAAAACAAAACCATATGTGTTTCCAAATATACGTAAATGTATAAAAAAGGTCTTGGAAGCCACAGTGTGGACCGATGACAGGGGTTCTCTCTGGGGGAGCATTATGGTTATAGGAAGCATGGAGAAGCACTGGAGGAAAGTGTGGTGTGTCTGTGTGGTTTCAATTTTTTTTTTTCAGCAAGTATGTCTTCCGGTACGTCTTAGGTACATTTTAAAAACTTCCATACACTTCCCTGTTCTTCATGTTGCTGGAGGTCCAGCCTAGGATGGCTGAATGGGGTGGATGGCTCTGTTGGTTAGGACATTTCATAACAGGATCTCTGGTTATCAATGAGATAGTCTAAATGAAAGAGGGTTGAGACTAAAGAGGGCTAGCTTACTCTGAAAAGGTCACCGGTTTTGTGCTGGCAACAAGGCAGAGGGAGTCTCCAAGATCCTAGAATGGGGAAATGATCTAGACAAGAGAGAGAACAGACCCTGAGAATGGCAGATGCTGGGGCCCCAAGGGAAACTATAGCCGCTGAGACTTTCCTATGCTGTAATATCCAGGATGGCTGAAATTCTACAGAGGGTTGTTTCCTGCTCAGAATTGCCCTGTAGTCCCCTTAGTAATCCCCAAACTCTTAGAAAAAGCCTGTTGCATGGAAAAGCTTGCGTGAGTGGAGCTTTAGGAAACGAAGAATGTGAAATGATTACACTAAGGGCAGATGACAAACGAAGATTGAGAACTCAAAGGGATCAGAAATTTGAGGTGATGTAACCAAGGGAATGTGAAATCCCTGGGGGTCCCTCAGAAATCCTGGGAAGGGCAGTAGATTTTCCATGGTACATGGGATGGAGGCTTCAGCATGTTTAATTGGCCACTTGAAGAGAGGGACTCCAAAGACTGAAGATCCTGAGGCTATGTGAGTTAATTTAAGTAAAAACATGCCAATTGATTTAAAAAAAAAATCAGAAACCTATAAAGAAGTAAAAAGTGCTAGCATAGCATTTCCATCCATTTGGTGTAATACATTCACTCATTAAATAGTAAACTCACGCACTGCCCCCTCCAACTTTCCCCTCTGCAATTGCGTCTTATGGTCCAGCTTTTAAAGTAATGCAGTACATGGAGTCAGAAGCCCGGAGATCCATAAACCATCTAGACATCTAATAGTGCTTTAAAAGAGGCCCTGCACACTGGAGGGTAAGTGGCCAGTAATGGCTGAGCTGGGTACGGACCGGGTGGGGAGAAGGCTTGGGGCTTCAGGGAAAAGTGAAGTCGTGAGTGTAAGGAGAATTTTTACAGTGGCTATAAAAAGAAGCCCCATGCTCACACGTTTAGATTCTGAGTTGGCCAAATAAACTCAGGCCTCTCGCAGTTCACACTGTCAGCCTTGGCATTGGTTCTGGCAGCTACTGTCTTAGTGACCCAGTAAAAATGCTTAGAGAGAGAAAGACATCACCATCTCACTGAGGAGCCAGTGCAAGGCTAGCTCCCAGAAGGGCCTCCCTGTTACCAGGAGTTACAGGCAGCAGGCAGTCCTCCTGTCAATAGGCTCCTGGCAGGTGATGATTACTATTCAGCACCAGCCTCTGGTTCCTTGGAACATAACAATGGTATAGGCTTCCGAGCAAGGGCCACGCTTTGCAGACTTGGAAGGGAATGTCTGTGTTTGCAAAATGCTACGACTCAGGGTTGCTCTCCCTGCAGCCCATTCCCATAGGAACTCCAAATGGAAATGCTCACCCATCAGCACTCCCTAAACTACCTGCTTCCAACCAGTTGCTGGTGACAAACGGAAGTGTCCTGCCCCAGCACTGCTCTGGAGAAGTCAGGACACACTTGCCAGCTTCACTGCAACTCTCAGTTTAGATGTACCGGGAAAGGAAGACCACTCCCTGGTTGATAAATATTTCACCAGCTCTCTAGGGGATAAAAGCCCTGATTTGTAGCATTTCCTGATTCCCACAGAGTAAATACGCCCACAGGCTACCAAGCCATGTCGCTGGGCAAGCAGCTGGGTAGTGGGGTTCACCGTGCGGTAATCAATGGAAATAACCTCACACAGTTAATAGTAAAATGTAGTAAGAGAATTAGGATGTGATGTGTTTGTGGATTTATTAACTTGGATGAAATTTTAAGTGAATACAGTTTAATATTCAATGATTGTTCTGTTTAATAACTGGCTTCCATTCCTGAAAATTTAGCAACTGATGCTCATGAGCTAGTACATGAGCTGGCTCCAGCACACCACTGGCTGGGCCCTGGGGCCTTCTTGCTTTGGGTTCTGGATCTAATTTCTTTTTCTACTGCAACAATCTTGGAGAAGGCCTTGTGTACTGATGGCATGGACAAAAGTCTGAGGAGCTCAAGTCACTGCGTCACCACATATGGAGGATGGCTGCCCTTGAGTCATCTGGATCCGTGGTGGGTTTTGCATGAGTAAGAAATAAGTATTTACATGTGAAGTCACAGAATTTATGCCTGTTAAGACAGCATAATCTACTCTAACCTAGCTAGTAACTCATCTTGCCATGAATGGCCAAACATAGGCTGTTATTATCAGAAAATTCTGTATTCCTCCCTTAAGCCTCCTCTCCCCCATCAAAAGGTTTATTTGCCTAGGAATCTCCATGTGCTACAAGTGTTTTCGGTTAGTTTTGCTTAGGGAGTTGGACATTTCAGTTGGCTTGAACATTATAGTAGTTAGGCTATATACAAAGAAACCAAAACATATGGTGACGATAAAATGAACATTTCAGACACTTATTTCTCTCATACATAAAAGTTTAGATGTCAACAATAGTTGGCAAATTACATCCTCAATGTGTGGCTTCCACCTCTGGCTCCAAGACACAGGACCCATTTGTTACTCTTTCCCAATCAGAAAGGAAAAGAAAAGGGGCTGGGAAAAGGGACCCAGTTCTTTTTAGCTAAGACTCTGAAGTGGCACATATCCTACAACTTCTGCTCACACCTCACTGGACAAAAGCACAGTCACATGAACATATCTACCTGTGAGAAAGGCTGGGAGATGTAGTCTCTAGCCGGGCTAAGGTGCCCTGCTAATAGTCGGTGGTGCATTTCTGTTACAGAAAGTAAGAAAGAGAGAAGGGATACAGAGAGAAAAGATCTGATCTCTGCCATGATCTACTGTGTTGTCCTTGCATGGGCGAAGTTCTAGCTGCCTGGTGTGGACAAGCTGCCTGGCACGGAGGAGCTCTTCCCAAGCAGAGTAACTCATCCTCTCTTGATTTCCTCCATGGAATGGCTGCCTGAGTGGCAGTCCCTTTGAGGTTGTCTTAGTCCATTTTGTACCCTTATAACAGAATATTACAGACTGGGAAATTTATAAACAATAGAAGTTTATTTGTCTCCAGGTTTGGAGGCTGGGGAGGCCAAGATGAAGGGGCTGTGTCTGCGGAGGACTTTCTTGCTGCATCATCCCATGGTAGAAGGTTGAAGGACAAGAAAGTGAGCATAAGTGAGAGAGCGAAAGAGCAAGAGATCTATAATAAAGGGATTAAGGCCACAGGTTTAAAGGCATTAATCCATTCATGAAAGAGGAACCCTCATGACCAAA
This sequence comes from Cacajao melanocephalus, assembly GCA_963573385.1. Classification (NCBI taxonomy): domain Eukaryota; kingdom Metazoa; phylum Chordata; class Mammalia; order Primates; family Pitheciidae; genus Cacajao; species Cacajao melanocephalus. The sequence goes on from CAUYLG010014617.1 coordinate 22,126, forward strand.
ATACTTTCCATTAGGCCCTACCTGTCAACACTGTTGCATTGAGGATTAGGTTTCCAACACATCCTTTTGGGGGATACATTCAGACTGTAACAGGAGTGCAGGTGATTCCACTTCTCCAGTATTATGGCTCCAATCCAAAGTCCCCAGAGTCATAGTGCTGCTTGTTTCTTTCCCCACCTTTGGTTTGGGTGATAATCTATTCCCATGAGGATTCCTGCCATGAAGGGGCACAGGCAGGGGGAAGGAAGCACTTGTCAGACTGTCTGCAGGGTGATGGCCAAGAAGTGGTCGGGTGTGTGGGCTCTGGAGTCACAGTTTCTTGGGAAAGGTGCTTAATCTTTGCTACCCCAATGATAGAAAAGATTAAGCACCTTCTGTTACTGATGATAATAATGGTACCACGTTCATAGGACTGCTGAGATAATTAAAGGAGATATTGATGCAAATGTGTTTAGCATAGTGCCTTAATAACCATTAGCTATTGCTATTGCTGCTGCTCCTACCACCACCACAACCACCACCACTACCACTGCTACTACTACTGCAGTTATCTGCTTGCTACTAGGGGAGAGAGTGACCAGTTCTTTCCCATATAGTTGCTTGTGCAAGGTGAAGGTCTTCACTACCAGGCGTGGTTATAGCAGCCTCAAGCATGCCTTGTGTCCTAAACCTAGAACTGTTCTCACCCATTTATCCCTTATTCCTCTGTACTGAGCAGCCTGCTGGTCTGTCTCTGCTCTCATGATACCTTTGTTTCAAGATTCTTCTCTGGCACTGGGCCTTGGTCACAGGTACCAGCCCTAGGTCTCAGAGAGGAGGAGTTGGGCTCTCAGTTCATTCCTCCCAGGAGGGTCTCTGGGTGCTTTCTGCAAATTGATTCTCTCATTGTCTAAAGTTCTGGACACATAAGGGATTCTCTGTCTTTGCCATATTAAATAAAAGTCCTATTATACCTTTCCTTTTCCCCAGAAGCAGGTAGTCTGTTGGCCTAACAATTTGTGTAACAAGGATAGCATGAGGTAGTCTCTGCCCCAACCCAAAGATGCTGTTGTCAGCTATTCTAAAACCAATCAACCAACAAAATGTAACAGCGGCAAGACAAAATTTTTGTACAAAAGCCTGTTGGACCACCCATTATAAGTTTTATCTCATGTGATCCTCACAGCAAACCTGTGAGATTGGTATCATACAGCCAGCGCTATTTAAATCTAAAGCATTGCCTGGTTCTAGTCATTAAATTGCTCACACCAACCTATGTAGGCAGAACTAACACAAGGGAAAGAAGAAAACTTTACATACCTAAGAGCTTATCTGTAAGGTTTTGAGAAACATTCTTATCCTAGATAGGACTCTTATAGACGCAGCCAATGAATCAGAATCAAACGGATTAAACAAAACCTGCAACTTCTTGGCTCAATAACAGTAAAATCCAGGAGTACCTGGTTTCATGTATGCCAGGGCCCAGATGCTCAGGTGATGTCCTCAGCGTTGTCCCTTTTCTTCTTTCTCTCGGCTCTCCCTACGGTGGCTTCATTTTCAAGCTCACCCTCTCTCCACGGGGGTCAGGGAAACTCCAGCGCCACAGGCCACCAGCTTCCAACTCAGAAGAAAGAGGGATTCTCTCTTCCTGTAGGTTCAGAGAAAATCCAAGGATGAAGACTCCAGCAAAGATTCTCCTCTTAAACAAACTCTATGCAGCCTCCCCTGAAGTGTCTTCTTAACTGAGCTCTGACATTTGGGTTTCTATGTTCACCTCTGCATTGTCCAATTTTAGTAAGAATCCTGCTAGTCAGTTTCCCTAATCTAATCATATCTAAAGAGGTTCTTCATACTCTCCCATCCCCCCCAGTTATGTATGATCACCATGATTGCCTTCAGCATGAATTCTGTTAGGTCAGTTTAGCCAGAATTCTCTTTACCTCTGATGTTTCTGCTAAGTAACATTTCTTTTCTTTTCTTTTCCTTTCTTTTCTTTCTTTCTTTTTCTTTTTTTGAGATGGAGTCTCCCTCTGTCACCCAGGCTGGAGTGCAGTGGCACCATCTCTGCTCACTGCAACCTCCGCCTCCTGGATTCAAGCAATTCTTCTGCCTCAGCCTCCTGAGCAGCTGGGACTACAGTCGCGCACCACCATACTACCATGCTAATTTGTTGTATTTCAAGTAGAGATGGGTTTTCACCATATTGGTCAGACTGGTCTCGCACTCCTGACCTCGTGATCCGCCTTCCTCGGCCTCCCAAAGTGCTGGGATTACAGGTGTGAGCCACCATGCCAGGCCTCTGCTAAGCAATTTTCTATCCACTGATCCCCACCTTGTTCCTTGGCCACACATTCCCACTTTCCCTTGTATTCAGAGGTGAGCCCAATCTCTTTCCATTGCAAAATCCTATTGCAGTGGTCCCTACACCTATCATAATGGTCCTGACTAAACTCTGTCTTATCATCTTTAACAAGTGTCAAAAACAATTTCTTTTCACAACTCATTGGCCCATGGAGCCTTGCTGAACCCATATGAGCCATGTACTTACCCCAGAATCTAGGGGGAATTGGGAGAGAGTGAATAGAAATGGGAAGGATGCCCCTGACAAAAGGAACCAGAAAGCGAATCAAAATCAGCAGATGAACCCTGGATGCACCTATACAAAATGAAATGATGACAGTACATATTTTGACAATCTGCAATATAAAATGAATTTATCTCAATTTCTCTAATTCAGGGATTCTTGCTTTTGGCTGCACATCAGTCTTAAAAATCCTGACTTAGGCCACATCCGAGACCCAGGAAACCAGAATCTCTGGGAGTAGGGTCTAGGATCAAAATTTTTAGAAATTTTTGGCTGGTGCAGTGGCTCATGTCTGTAATCCCAGCACTCCAGAGGCTGAGGCAGGCGGATCACAAGGTCAAGAGATGGAGACCATCCTGGCCAACATGGTGAAACCCCATCTCTCCTAAAAATACAAAAATTATCTGGGGGTGGTGGCCTGCACCAATAGTCCCAGCTACTTGGGAGGCTGAGGCAGGAGAATCGCTTGAGCCCAGGAGGCAGAGGTTGCAGTGAGCCAAGATCACGCCACTGCACTCCAGCCTGGGGGTGGAGCGAGACTACATCTCACATACACACACACAAAATTAGGTGAGGAGGAGCTTCAAGATGCCTAACTAGAGGCATTGAACATCCCTTTTTCTCCACAAAGAACCAACAAAACAGTGACTAGATAATAGCACTTTGAACAGAACATCTAAGAGAGAACTCTGGAATTCAATACAGAAGTGACAGGTAATACCGGAGGTACCTAAGGAAAAGGGAATGAGGCAGATGGGCTGGGATCAGCCAGGAGCTTGGAAACATTCTTCAGTGTGGAAAAAGGGTACATGAGAGATTTCCAGTGGTCCACATTCCTACTGTGGACTCCTGCAGTCCTAGCCATGGGAGAGTCCTTCAACCTGTGGGCCCTGAGACTGGTACAGGGAGCTCCCTGGAGTCCACATGACAACATTGCTGCAGGTAGGAAATGCACAGTGGGTCCCACACGCCTGTATTTGTCCGTTCTCACACTACTATAAAAATACTACCTGAAACTGGGAAATTTCTAAAGAAAAGAGGTTTAATTGACTCATAGTTCTGCATGGGTGGGGAAGCCTCAGGAAACTTAACAATCATGGCAGAAGGAGAAGCAGGTTCAAGCAGGTTCAAGCAGTTCTTCACAAGGTGGCAGGAAAGAGTGTGCGTGTGAGTGCAGGAAAGACTACCATTTGTAAAACTATCAGATCTCGTGAGAATTCACCATCACAAGAATAGCATGGGGGTAACCACCCCATAATCCAAGCACTCCTTTCTTTGACATGTAGGGATTATAGGTCTCTCCCTCAACACATGGGTATTACAATTCAAGATGAGCCTTAGGTAGGGACACAGAGCCAAACCATATCACCCCCCAAGACCCAAGCAGTTGCAGAATGGCACCATTTTGAGAGCTCAGCCCCTACCAGACTGTATCCCCTTCCCCAGGGCCCAACAGCCTCTGCCTCTCTACATCCCTGGAGCCCCACTGACGTCCCCCTACACCCACCCAGAGGGCTGCAGTGGCACGATGCAGGTGAACCCAGTGGAACAGCAGGGTTCCCAGCACTCTAGCCTACTTTGTGTCCTGAATGCTGGGGAAAGGGCAGTGTAGTGCACGATGAGGCTGTCCCCTGGAAAAAGGGAGCTGAAGTGTTCATGCCCCAGAGCTTGAAACCTGTCTGCCTGGGGCCACTGTCACTGACAGCAACCTTACCCCCACCAACAGCTGAACAACAGCACACTTTCATGTGCCCTGAGGATAGCCTCTCTCAGCCACCCATCATAGGGCAGGGACCAAAGCACATACTCCCCAGAGCCTGAGAGCCACCTGCCTGGGGTAGCTTCCACAGACAGCAATTCTGTCTCGCCTTTCCAGAAGCAGGGGCCCCAAGGACTTGCATATGCCCTGAGGGCAGGCTTTTCCTGCCCACTACTGCTGCTGCCATTACCACCTGAGCACACTGCCAAGGGCTTGGGGATCACCCTGTCCTTTGCCCATGCACACCATTGAGGGGACCTGGGAACAGGCCTGTCCTGCCTGGCACTGCTCCCCCAGCTCCTGTGCATGCTGCCCAGAGCCACAGTATTGCCTCACCCTGTCAATTGCTCTTGGAGCACATGCATACCACCAGGGGGCCTAACAACAGGCCCAGAAAACTTGCCATCAGCAACCAAGCATGCCATTTGGTCCACGACTGCTGGCATTGGGACATTCCTTCTGGGGGCCTTGAGGATGGGCTCACCCAGCCTGCTTCACCACCACAGCGGACATCCACCCACACATGTCACCTGGGAGCCTGGAGACTGGCCCTCCCGGCCACCATTAACATCAGTGAATGACATCTGGGAGCCCAAGGGCTGTTCCACCACCACTACTATCATTGCCCACACCATGCATGTGGTACAGGGGTTCAAAGACTCTCCCACCTACCCAGTCCATCACTAACACTACCAGCACCCAAGCAAACCTCCTGGAGGCCCAAGAATGAGCCTGTCTGGACCTGCTAACACCAATGCTCATGTATGCCACTTGGTGACCCAAAGACAGACCTTCTCAGGGCATTGCTGCCACCATTAGAGCCTGAGGACTGGTCCATCTGGTGTTCTGTCTCCAGCAAAACTTCACCTCAGCCTCTGCTAGCAACCATAGCCTAAGCCACTAAGAAAATCACAGATACCACTGATAATGTTTGTAACCAAAGAAATAATACACAGACTACACTACTTCCTATACTCAGAATCAAAGCCAAAGTGCGTTACTCAACTAACACCATAGGGCACTTTGGTGTTAGCTGAATAATGAAGACTATTTCCTGTTAAAAAGTCTTCCTCTCCCAGCACTTCGGGAGGCTGAGGCGGGCAGATCACGAGGTCAAGAGATCGCGACCATCCTGGCCAACACCGTGAAATCCTGTCTCTACTAAAAATACAAAAATTAGCTGAGCGTGGTGGTGTGTGTCTGTAGTCCCAGCTACTCGGGAGGCTGAGACAGGAGAATTGCTTGAACCTGGGAGGCAGAGGTTGCAGTGAGCCGAGATTGTGCCACTGCACTCCAGCCTGGTGCCTGGCGACAGAGTGAGATTCTGTCTCAAAAAAAAAAAAAGGTCTTCCTCCAAAAAAACCAATTGAAGGCCACATGTGATGGCTCATGCCTATAATCTCAGCACTTTGGGAGGCTGAGGTGGGTGGATCACCTGAGGTCAGGAGTTCAATATCAGCCTGGCCAACATGGTGAAATCTTGTCTCTACTAAATATGCAAAAATCAGCTGGATGCGGTGGCATGTGCCTGTAGTCTTAGCTACTTGGGAAGCTGAAGCTGGAGAATTGCTTGAACCCAGGAGGTGGAGATTGTAGTGAGCTGAGATTGTGCCACTGCACTCCAGCCTGGGCAACAGAGTGAGACGGACGGATGGATGGATAGACAGATGGAAGGAAAGAAGAAAGGAAGGAAGGAAGGAAGGAAGGAAGGAAGGAAGGAAGGAAGGAAGGAAAGGAGGAAGGAAGGAAGGAAAGGAGAGAGAAAAGCAAACCAGTTCAAAAAATTAGAAGAAGTGACTGTTATACCACATGTGCAGATATCAATGAAAGGACACAAAGAAATAAGAAAAAGGAAATATGACATTTTCAAAGGAGTATAGTAATTCTCAAGCAACAGATTCCAATGTAAAGAAATTTATGAAATGCCTGGAAAATAATTCAAGGTAATGATATTAAAGAAGTTCAGTGAGATATGAGAACACAGATATATAATATAAAACATAAGAAAAACATGTCAGGGTATGAATGAGAAATTCACTGAAAAGAGAGCTATAAAAAAGAACCAAGACAAATCCCGGAACTGGAGAATTCAATAAATGAAATAAAAAATACAATCAAGAGTTTCAACAATAGATTAAGTTCAAGCAGAAGAATTTCATAACTTGAAGACATGTCTTTTGAAATACCTCAGCCAGACAAGAAAAAATAAATAAATAAAAGTAAGACCATCTACATGACACATGGACTATCATAAAATGACCAAATATTTATAATTTTGGGTGTTCCAATTGGTGAAGAGAAGTTTAATAGCATAGAAAATCTATGTAACAAAATAATAGCTGAAAACATCCCAAGTGTAGTAAGAGATTTAGACATCCAGATACAGGAAGTTCAGCTATCCCTAAATAGGTACAATCCAAAAAGGTCTTCTAGGCACACTATAGCCTGTCAAAAGTAAAACACAGGCCAGGTGCAGTGCTCACGCCTGTAACTGTAGCATTTTGGGAATTCAAGATGGGCAGATTGCTTGAACCCAGGAGTTTGAGACCAGCCTGGGCAACATGACGAAACCGTGTCTCTACAAAATATATGAAAAATTAACAAGGCATGGTGGCACATGCCTGTAGTCCCAGCTACTCAGGAAGCTGAGGCTGGAGTATCACTTGAGCCAAGGGAGGTTGAGGTTGCAGTGAGTGGTGACCATGCCATGGTACTCCAGCCTGGGTGACAGAGTGAGACCCTATCTTAAAAAAAAAAAAAAGTCAAAGACAAAGAGAATTCTAAAAGCAGGAAGAGAAAAGAATCTAGTGGCATATAAGAGACCCTCATCAAACCAACAGTGAATTTCTCAGCAGAAACTTAAAAGGCCATGAAAGAATGGGATGATACATTCAAAGTACTGAAAGAAAAGAAAAAAACTATCAGCCAAAAATACTATACCCAACAGTCATCCTTCATAAATAAAGGAGAAACTGAGACTTGCCCAGCAAGCAAAAACTGAGGGAATTTATCACCACAAAATCAGTCCTACAAAAAATGCTTAAGGGAGTCCTACACCTGGAAGTGAAACCACAATATTTATCATCATAAAATCATGCAGAAGTATAAAACTTACTAATAGAGCAAAGTGAGAAAGGACTCAAATGTTACCACTATAGAAAACCACCAAAGCAATGATAAGTAATAAAAGAAGAAAAATAAAGAAAAGGATATATAAAACAATAAGGAAACAACACAATGACAAGAATAAGCCCTCACATACCAATAATCACCTTGAATGTAAATGGACTAATTTTTCACTTAAAAAGTTTAGACTGGCTAAATGGATTTTAAAACATGATCCTACTATATGCTGCCTACAAGAAACTCACTTTGCCTGTAAATATACATATAGGCTGAAAGTAAATGTATGAGGGAAAAAATTTTCATTCAAACAGAAGCCAAAAGCAAGAAGGAATAGCTATACTTATATCAGATAAAACAGACTTTAAGTTAAAAACAGTTGTTAAAAAAGACAAAGAAGGTTGTTATATAATGATAAAGGGATCAATTCAGCAAGAGGATATAACAATTCTAAATGTGTATGTGTCCAATGCAGGGCATCCAGCTATATAAAGCAATTATTCAATCTAAAGGGAAAGATAGACTCCAACACAATCATAGATGGGGACTTCAACACCCCACTCTTAGCAGTAGATAGATTATCTAGACAGAAAAGCAACAAAGCAAACTGCACCTTAAACAAAATAGACCTAACAGACCTTTGCAGAACATTTCATTCAACAGCTACAGAATATAGCATGGGGAGAAATGCCAGATATAGGTGATGGGGAGGAAAGCAGCAAATCACACTGCCATGTATGTACCTATGCAACAATCTTGCATGTTCTTCACATGTACCCCAAAACCTAAAATGCAATTAAAAAAAGAAAGAAAAAAGAATATACATTCTTATCCGTAGCACATGGAACATTCTCCAGGATAGACCATATATTAGGTCACAAAACAAGTGCCTACACATTTTTAAAAACTGAAATCATATCAAGCATTCTCTCAGTCCACACTGGAATAAAACTAGAAATCAATAACAAGTGGAATTTGGGAAACTGTACAAATAAATGGAAATTAAACAACATGCTCCTGAATGATCGCTGAGTCAATGAAGAAATTAAGAAGGAAATTTAAAAATATCTAAAAACAAATGAAAATTGAAACACAACACACGAAAACTAATGAGATACAACAAAAGCAGTGCCATGAGAGAAGTTTCTAGCAATAAATGCCTATATCCAAAAAGGAGAGAGATTTCAAAAAACCAAAAGATGCACCTCAAAGAACTAGAAAAGCAAGGATAAATCAAACCCAAAATTTGTAGAAGGAAGGAAATGACAAAGCTCAGAGCACAACTACAGAAAGACTGAAAAAAAAAATACAGAGGGTCAAAAAACCAAAAAGTTGTTTTTTAGAAAGATAAAATTGATAAACTGCTAGCTAAACTAACCAAGAAAAACAATAAAGATGCAAATAGACAAAATCAAAAATGAAAGAGGAGACATCACAACTGATACCACAGTAATACAAAAGATCATCAGAGACTGTTATGAACAACTATATGCTAACAAACTGAAAAACCTAGAGGAAATGGATAAATCCCTGGATACATACAATGTACCAAGATCGAATAAGGAAGAAACGGAAAATACGAAGAGACCAATAATGAGTAACAACATTGAACCAGTAATAAAAAGTCTCCCAACAAAGAAAAGCTCAGGACGTAATGGTTTCACTGCCAAATTCTACCAAACTCAAACAATTAACACCAATCTCCTTGAACTATTTTCCAAAAACGAGGAGAAAATTCTAACTTTTTTAATAAGTCTTGCATTACCCTGATACCAAAACCAGACAATGACATATCAAAAAAAGAAAACTAGAGGCCAGTATTCCTGATGAACATAGATACAAAAGTTCTCAAGAAAATACTGGCAAAACAAATCCAACAGCACAGGAAAAGGTAATACACCGTGATATAGCGGGGTTTATCCCAGAGATAAAAGAATGGTTCAACATACACAAATCAATAAGTGTGATACATCATATCAGCAGAATAAAAGACAAAGACATAATTCTACTATAATCATACTCCATACAGTCTTCCCAATGGATGCAGAAAAAATGTTTGATGAAATTCAACATCTGTTCATGATAAAAACACTCAACAAACTAGGCATAGAAGGAACATACCTCAATACAATAAAGGCCATATATGACAAACCCACAGCTAACATCATGCTGAATGGGAAAAAGCGAAAAGCCCTTCCTTTAAGAATTCGGATCTGATACAAGGAGATCCACAATCAAATACTATGTGGCTATAAAAAAGAATGAAGCCATGTCACTTGCAGCAACGTGGATGGAATGGGAGATCATTATGTTAAGTGGTATTTGTCACAATAAGACAAATATCACATGTAATTACTCATATGTGAGAAGAAAAAAAAAAAGGTTGACCTTATGGCAGTAGAGAGTAGAATGACAGTTACCAGAGGCTGGGAATGATGTAGGTGTGGGAGATCAAGAGAGGTTTATTAATAGATACAAATATACAGTTAGATAGAAGGAATAAGTTCTTTGACAAACCTGACAAAAACAAGCAATGGGGAAAGGATTCCCTGTTTAATAAATGGTGTTGGGGAAACTGGCTAGCCATGT
>CAUYLG010014618.1:0-33468 GCA_963573385.1 Cacajao melanocephalus
AAAAAAAAAAAACAGAAGCTGCAATTTTAGTCTCTGATAAAACAGACTTTAAACAACAAAGACCATAAGAAACAAAGAGGGACATTACATGGTGGTGAAAGGATCAATGCAACAAGAAGAGCTAACGTTCCTAAATATATGCACACCCAATACAGGAACACCCAGATACATATGGCAGGTTCTTAATGACTTACAAAGAGACTTAGACTCCCACACAGTAATAGTGGGAGACTTTAACATTATACTGTCAATAGTAGACAGATCAACGAGATAGAAAATTAACAAGGATATCAAGGACTTGAACTCAGACCTGGAACAAGTAAACTTAACAAATATTTACAGAACTCTCCACCCCAAATTCACAAAACATACATTTTTCTCAGTATCACATTACACCTATTTTAAAAGTGACCACATAATTGGAAGTAAATCACTCCTCAGCAATTGCATAGCATTTCACAGGTTTAAATAAATATTGGTTGGCTGCTTGTTTGTTATTTTCATCTCTTATTCTTTCCTGTCTCCATTGTTAAGTACAATTATTGGCATAAAAGAGGTTTTTAATACCCATTTTTAGACTGCATTCTAGCCTGAGCAATAGAACAAGAATCTCGTTCTCTCTCCTTCTTTCTCTTCCTCTTTCTTTCTCTCTTACATTCTTTTTTTCTTTCTTTCTTTCTTTCACTCTCACTTTCTTTCCTCTCTTTTTCTTTCTTTCAAAAAAAAAAATACTATGAGCCTAATAATGGCTATTAGGTAAAATTGTTGGAGACCACCAAAAATAAACAAATTTCTTGTCAATTGAATCATCATTATCAACTCGTCAGTTCTTGTGGCAAATCAGGGACACCCTCTTAGAGATCTGTGAGTCCCCAAGCATAGAAATGAATAAAACTCTTCAGCTCCTTCAGGGAAAATTCCAGGTTAGTTATCCCTGAGAAGTACATTAACAATTTGATAAGCATGAAGGTAATAGTAGCCTAAAACAATAGCCAAGGAAGTTAGAGTCAGGAGATAATTGGTTCCCGGTAAAGGCAAAGATAACGTCCAAACATATGCCCCTGAATAAATTCAAAAATTAAAACCCCTCCTGATAGGAGCTGCTGGCACAAAGATCTCAGATGAGGGGGATGTGAAGACTGAATGCTGACCAACATACTCTGTCTAAATTTCTTTCTAAGGGACCCTGGAGGGAGTCACATCCACAAGCCAGAGGCAACATTCTTTCATGCTGATTCCAAATTTTTAAGGAAACTTTCCGTTCCTTAACCAATTGCAAATCACAAAATATTTGAATCTACTTATGACCTGTAAGCTTCACTCCAAGGTATCCACCTTTTCTCAGCCAACGTCAATGTGTAACCTCCATGTATTGACATAATTTTGTCTATAACCTCTGCTTTCTCAAAATCTACCCCTGTCTTTAAAACCTTTACCTGTAAATCAGGGAGGTCAGGATTTGAACATTACTTTCCTGGTCCTCCTTGCTTTCTGCCCTGCAAAAAAAAAAAAAAAAGAAATGCCCTCTTTCTACCTCTGCAAAACCTTGGTGTGGATATCTGGTCTTATTGCACTGGGTAAATGGACCTCAGCTTAGTTCTACAATCTTTTAACCATGGCCATTTTAGGTCTTGTTCTTCAGGTAGTTGCTTTATTCTGATGTCTTTCTGAAGGTTTCTGGCAAGAAATTTATAATCCAAAAGTGTTATGTCTCAAGGAGGTTCATGGAAAGACTAAGATAACTTTGACAATGACAGGTTTCTAATAACTTTGAGTTTGTAACATTGGACTGCATTTCTAAAACTCTAAGAAACTGATGTGTTTGTAAAACTGCTAACCAAGATGAGAGAAAGAATTAATTACTTGAGACTGATTTAACAAGTGAAAAATAATTACTGGGTTTTTACAACTTTATCTGAAACAATTCTTTATTTCACAACTTTATTTGAAACATTTGAAAATTTTTTTGAAACATTTGAAACTTTATTTCAAACTTTATTTGAAACATTGCTGATTCTGTAAATGTTTTGATTTCCAGATTTAAGAAAATATATTTTTTTTTCTCTAAGCTGTATATAGCTTACAAAAATTTGGTAAAGCATTCGTTTCTAAACAAAAATAGAAACATTTGCTTTCCCCCTCTCTCTGATCCCTCTAGAATTTGACTATTTTTACTTTTTATAGCAATATAGTTATTTGCATAAATTCAATCATAATCTGTTCTCTTTAACAGGATATATTTGGAAACAGTGGTAATATTACCAAGGCTTTGACTGGAATTTCATATTTGAAAATGTTCATAGAATGTCTGGTTTCAATGTTTCTCAGCTTTATAGTGGATAAATAAAAAGATGTCACCTTCTGGCAGGTCTAGGAACCTCAGGATATTAAATAGAGCAGGCAAAGTTTAATGTCTGCCTTGCTTTGCCTTCCTGGCATTAAGATATTTTTTGGAAATCTGATCTGGGATTCCTTGCCAAAATTTCCAGCAGAAAAAATTTAAAAGAAGCCTGTATGTTTATACTTACTATGTTTATAAAAATAATCAATCAGTCAAATTGGTCTTACCATAATTATTTTTGATAGAAATGGGGGTCATGTAGAGAGAAAAACTGAATTTCAAAAGAAAACTATAGTATGGCTATTATTAAATTGTAGCCCTGTTCATTGTTTTTGACTTTCTATTGTCTGCCTACAGACTGGATCAGATTTTTCTTAGTTTTTTTCTAATACCTGGCTATAGCTCTCCAGCTAAAAGCAAGAACTGCTCTGTTCTTGAAGCCCTATAAGCCAAAGCTGAACAAGTCAATGTAAATTTCAAAGGATAAGTCTCAGTTCTGATGTGTGAGCCACATAAAGGGTTTACCAGAACACCCCATGCCACAACTATAGACACTCAAATAGCAAACTAGGACAAGAAGTTGCCAACTTCATGCTGTGAAAAGCTATTTCCAAGACTCTCAGAATAAACTCCCTATCGTAATAACATTCCTACCCTTCTTTCTTTTTCCTTACTTGTGCCTACCTCCTACCCTTGGCAAGATAGTACTGTAGTTAAGTTTTTACAAAAGCTTCAGAGAATAACTTTTACTGCCTGCATTAATTTGACCCAGTCTTGGAATGCTAGAATTCCTACTAATTAAGAGAGAAGAATCTGTACAGTTGATGATACTTCTGGCTGCACATAGTTAAATATGTTGGTTTGTAGATCCAATAACTTGGTTAAAATGGATAAACTCTTTATCTGGCTATTAGAATTTAGTTGATTTGATCATGGGGACCCTGGCTAAGGAGTATACTCTAAACTCTTTGTATTATCACCCTGATAATCAGAATAGTAGTCTCGCTGGTGTGTTGTGTTCTCTCAAAGCATTTTAAATGTTTCCATACGGTCATCTGTCAAATTGTCTTTCCCCATCTAAAACAACAAAAACTCAAAGAAATGCATGATAATGACGATGACATCATAACCTTTAAGTGTCATTGTGATACTAGAAATCTGAAATGATGCTAACTGAGAGTAGCACTGCTACCCAAGGTTTTGATGACACTCTCACTTAGGGGACAGCCTAACCAAAGCAGGGAATTGTGAAGTAAAAATTATGGAAAGTCATTGTTTTTCACTAGGTCCCAACAGACCACACTGAAAATCAAAATAAAGTAACCCATGCTAAAGTTCCACATCACCAAACAAAACTAAATTGCTATCAGACCTTCTCAGAATTCAGAAGAGAGGGATAGCAGCAAATTTCCCAAATAGGCCAGTTTAAATTTGCAATGAGCAGAAACTGTCTACTTTAATCCTTACACAAAAAAAGTAGCCAGAGGTAACAGAATGTTAAACAATCAGCTATTTTTTTCTTTTTCTTTTTTTTTTCCCCTGGCCCTGCCTTAGAAGGAAGAGTAGCTTTGAAAAGTAACTAATAGACTCATTATTCTTTGCTTCTGCTTTCTTCAACCCATTTGGTCTATTAAACCAAAAAATTCTGCTCAACTCGCTGGAACACATATTCTATTTTATAAAATCAAGTATTGCCTGATTCTAGAATTGCTAATAACACCAAATTTAAATTAAATTTTTTGTAATTATGTCTTTGATACAAATTGCCACATTGGAGATCAAATTTCAACATATAAATCAGAGCATCTCATGCTTGGATCTCAAAACTCATGTCTAGTTTGTAACATCCCAACAGGTTGATCCTGCCTACTGCCCAGAAAAGTCAATGCACTGAGAACAGCAGTTATTGCATCAAAGAAAGAGTTTAATTATTGCAGGTCCGGCCAAGCAGCAGGATGGGAGACATTTCTGAAATCTGCTGCCCGAAAAGAATTCAGCTAGAGTAAACCTAAGATAACTTAGTGGCCAGGAGCTAGGGCATGAGTGCTACTGATTGGTTGGGGATGAAATCACAGGAGTATTCAAACTGTTTTCATGCACTGAGTTGGTTTCTGGGCAGGAATCAGTTCCTTGGTATGAGTCATGGGTCTTGGTGGAGTCAATTGGTCACCAGAAAGCAAACTTCTAAAAAACATCTCAAAAGCTAATCTTAGGTTTTGACAATAGTAATGTTATCTATAGGAGAAATTGGGAAGATACAAATTTTGTGACCTCTGGAAAAATGGCTAGCTTTTTTTTTTTTTTTGAGACAGAGCCTCACTCTGTTGCCCAGGCTGGAGAGCAGTGGTGTGATCTCATCTCACTGCAACCTCTGCCTCCTGGGTTCAAGCAATTCTCCTGCCTCAGCCTCCTGAGTAGCTGGGATTACAGGTATGCACCACCATGACTGGCAAATTTTTATATTTTAGGTAGAGACAGGGTTTCACCATGTTGGTCAGGCTGGTCTCGAACTTTTAATCTCGTCATCTGCCTGTTTTAGCCTCCCAAAGTGCTGGGATTACAGGTGTGAGCCACCACACCCAGCCAGCTAGCTCTTGTTTAACCATGCCTATATCTTATCAGAATTCAGGCCTCTACTGTAATCCTAACGTCATGGCCTTTCATTAGTCCTATAAAAGTAGTTTGCATCCCCAGGCAAGGAGAGAGGGTTAATTTTGGAAAAAGAACTGTTTTAAGTTAACAAAGGCAGTTAGTTTGTGAGGTTAAAAGCAAGACGGTCAGTTAAGTTAGATTTCTCTCACTGTTATAATTTTTGCAAAAGCAGTTTCATTTTCATATGCAAAATACAATCATTACATCCCAGTAGTCCCCAAATATTAACTCATTTTAACATTAACTCAAAAGCCCAAACTCCAAAGTCTTATCTGGAAAAAAAAAATGTGGCGTGGGGAGTTAAATAGGCCAAAAGAAAGGAATGAAAGGCTGTACACAAGCTTGAAACACAGCAGAGCATACATAAAATCTCAGGGCTCCAGCATAATCTTTCCCTCCATCCCTCCCTCAGGACACAGTGAGGGTTTTGGGCCACCAAAGACTGAGGTGGACCCGCCTCAATGGCTTTGCTGGGTCCAGTTCACATAGCTGCTGACATGGATTGAAATTGAATGTCTGTGGCTTTTCCAGGCTGAGGTTGCATGCTTCTAATGGCTCTACATTTCTAAGGTTCCAGTGGCAGCCTCATCCCATCAGGCATTGCTCCAATAGGAGCTCCTATGGCAGCTCCTACCCAAGACTTCACTCTGCATTGTCATGGTAGTGACTCTCTACTGTGATTTTGTCCCTAGGACAAGTTTTCCACTGAGCTCCTAAGCTTTCCGATATATCCTCTGAAATCTATGTGGAAGCCTTAATGCTGCTATTTCTCTTGCATTCTGCAAACTTAAAAAATTAGCACCACATTGACATGTATGCCACTAAGACTTACCTTTTGGGGCCTCCAGAAAAGTGGCCCAAGTCAAATCTCAGCCTGTTTGAGCCATGGATGCTGTAGCCAACGTACCTGGGGTAAATGGAGCAGGGTAACTAAGGTGATGCAGGACACTGGTGTCCCAAGCCTATTCCCTGAAACCACTCTGTACCTCTCGGCCTCTGGGCCTGTGAAGAGAAGGACAGTGTTGAGGATCTGTGAAATGTCCTTGAGGCCCTTTTTTCTCATTGTTCCGACTATTAACACCTGGCTTTCTTTTAGCCATGCTAATCTTTTTATTTTTTATTTTTATTATTTATTATTATTATTTTTTGAGATGGAGTTTCGCTCCTGTTACCCAGGCTGGAGTGCAATGGTGCGATCTCGGCTCACTGCAACCTCTACGTCCTGGGTTCAAGCAATTCTCTTACCTCAGCCTCCCGAGTAGCTGGGACTACAGGCGCGCACCACCATGCCCAGCTAATTTTTGTATTTTTAGTAAAGATGGGGTTTCACCATGTTGACCAGGATGGTCTCGATCTCTTAACCTAGTGATCCACCCACCTCGGCCTCCCAAAGTGCTGGGATTATAGAATCTTTTTTAAAAAAGAGTCTCTCAGCTGCACTCTTTAATTTACTTCCTGAAAACAGCTCTGTTCTTCACTACCACATGGCCTAGCCATAAATTTTTCAGGTTTTCCCACCCTGCTCTTTTTTATTCTAGCAGTTCACTGTAGACAGTTAGAAGTAGCCATGTAGTAGCCTGAATACTTTACTGCTTAGAAATGTCTTCTGCTTGATTCCCTAGGTTATCACTCTTAAGTTCGGCCTTCCACAAAGTCCTAGGGTATGAACACGATGTGCCCGTTTTTTTGCTATGGTATAATACAAATTACCTTTTCTTTAGTTCCCAATACCTTGTTCCTTATTCCCATATGAGAGCTCATCAGATTGCATTTACTGTCTATATTTTTATCAGCATTTTGTTCATAACCACTTAACAAATCTCTAAGAAGTTTCAAACTTTCCTTGTTTTTTTTTGTGTGTGTTCTTCTCAGCCTTCACCAGAATCACTGTTAGTGTTCTATTTACTGGTACGCCATCTTTCTCTTGCCTGCTAAATTTTTCCTACTTCTGCTCATTACCCAGTTCCAAAGCTAATTTAACAATTTCAGGGAATTTTATAGTATCAATTTTATGTCTTAGTTTGTTTTGTGTTACTATAACAGAATATCAGAGGAAATGAATAAGTGAGCTTCTTTGGCTCACAATCCTGGTGGCTAAAAAGTTCAATGCTATGCAGCTGCATCTAGTGAGGACTTCAGGCTACTTTGACCCATGCTGGAAAGCAGAAGGTGGGTGGTTGTCTATAGATAGATTCCATGATGAGAGAGAAAGCAAGAGAAGAAACCAGTGAAGCCAGATGCATTTTAACAACCTACACTCTCAGAAATTAAGCAGTCCCCACAAGAGGATATCAGTCTTCTAATATAGGATCCTCCTTCATGACCCAAATACCTCCCAGCACTGCCAACTTGGAGATCAAATGTTAATGTCAGTTTTGGTAGAGACAAATTACACCCAAACCACAGCAATAAGAAATTGAAGCAGCTTTCTACTTATATAAGTTTCAGTGGTATGAATAGGAGATCAAGCCAGCTACAACATTCCCTTAAGACAAAGCCTGATCCTAGAGTGAAGCCCTAACTGTTTTCAATTCTATGAAGGCTGAGAGAGGTGAGGAAGCTGCAGTAGAAAAATTGAAAGTGACTAGAGGTTGGTTCATGAAGTTTAAGGAAAGACACAATCTCTACAACATAAAAGTACAATGTAAAGCAGCAAGTGCTAATGTAGAAGCGGTAGCAACCTACCCAGAAGATTGAGCTAAGATAATTAATAAAGGTGGCTACACTAAAAAACAGATTTTTAGTGTAAATGAAATAGGCTCATACTTTAGTGGAAGAGGCTATCTAAGACTTTCATAATTAGAGACGGGAAGTTAATGCCTGGCTGCAGAGTTTCAAAGGACAGGCTGACTATCTTGTTAGGCATTATTACAATGCTAATTTTAAATTGAAGCTAATGCTCATTTATTATTCTGAAAATTCTAGAGTCCTTCTGAATTATGCGAAATCTACTTTATCTGTGCTCTATAAATGATACAACACATCCTGGATGACAGCACATCTGTTTACTGCATAGTTTACTGAATATTTTAAGACCACTCTTGAGACCCACTGCTGAGAAAAAAAAAAATTCTTTTCAAAATAGTAATACTCATTGACAATGCACCTGATGGTACATCAACACTCTCATCCAAGAGCTCTGATACAGATGTACAAAGATATTAATGTCATTTTTGTGCCTGTGAACACAACAACCATTCCATATCCAATGAATCAAGAAGTAATTTTGACTTTCAAGTAATATTATTTAAAAAATACATTTGGTAAGGAGTTAGCTGTCATAGATGGTGAATCTATGGATGAATCTCAGCAGTCTGTTGAAAATCTGAAAATGATTCACCAGCTCAGATGCTAATACTTTAAGAATTCAAGTCAAATCAAGAACAATTTCATTTATAACAGTCACAAAAAAAATGAAATACCTAGGAATACAGCTAACCTAGAAGGTGAATGATCTCTATAAGGAGAACTACAAAATTCTGCTGAAAGAAATTAGAGACAACATAATTAAATGGAAAACATTCCATGATCATGGATTGGAAAAAATAATACCATTAAAATGGTCACATTGCCCAAAGCAATTTACAGAATAAATGCTATTTCTATCAAACTACCAAGGTCATTCTTTAGAGAAAGATATCATTTAAATTAACTTCCATGTATTTGTATTAAAAATAACTACTCTAAAATTCATCTAGTATGAAAAAAAGAGCCTAGGCAAAAGAACAAAGCTGAAAGCATCACATTACCTGACTTCAACCTATACTATAAGGCTACAGTAACCAAAACAGCATGATGCTGATACAGTAACAGACATGTAGACCAATGAAACTAAATAGAAAACTCAAAAATAAAGCTGCAAAACTATAACTCTCTGATCTTTGACAAAGCCAACAAACACAGGCAAGGGAAAAAGGACTGCCTATTCAATAAATGGTGCTGAGATAACAGTTAGCCAAAAGCAGAATGAAATTGAAATCTTTCCTTTCCCCATACACAAATATCAACTCAAGATGAATTAAATATTTAATGTAAGACCCCAAAGTATAATAATCTTAGAAGAAAACCAAGGAAATACTTATCTTTATATTGATCTTGGCAAAGAAGTTTTGACTAAGTTCTCATAAGCAATTGCAACAAAACCAAAAATTGGCAGGTAGAACCTAATTAATCCAAAGAGCTTCTCCACAACAAAAGAAACTATCAACAGAGTAAACTGACAAACTACGGAATGGGAGAAAATATTTATAAACTATATGTCTCACAAAGATTTAATATCCAGAATGTAAAATAACTCAATTGGTAAAAAACAAATAAGTCCATTAAAAAATGGCCAAAGAACATGTACTGAGACTTCTCAGAAAAAGACATACAAGTAGCCAGCAAACATATGACAAAAAACGCTCATCATCACTAATTATTAGAGAAAGATAAATCAAAACCACAATAAGGTACCTTCTCACACCAGTCAGAATGGCTATTATCAAAAAGTAAAAAAAAAAAGATGCTGTTGAGGGGTGAGGCTGTGGAGAAAAGGAAAGCTTACACCTTACTGGTGGAAATGTAAATTTGTTCAGCCATTGTGGAAAGCATCTTGGAGATTTCTCAAGTAACTTAAAATAAAACTACCATACAACCCAGCAATCACATTACTAAGTATAAACCCAAAGGAAACTTTATTATTATACCAAAAAGACACATGCACTCATATGTTTGTTGCCTTGCTATTCATAACAGAAAAAAACATGGAACCAACTTAGGTGCCCATCAGTGGTGTACTGGATAAAGAAAATGTGATACATATATATCATGGACTACTACACAGCCATAAAAAATGAAGTCATGTTCTTTGCAGCAACATGGATGGAGCTGAAGGCCATACTTTTAAATGAATTAACTCACACAGAAAAGCAAATTCTACATGTTCTCACTTAAAAGCAGGAGCTGAACTTTGAGCACATACGGACACAAACATGGGAATAATAAACACTATGGAATACTAGAGGAGGGAGGGAGGGAGACTGCCATGGGTTGAAACACCTCTTATTGGGTACTATATTCACAATTTGAGTGTAATATACCCATTTAATAAATCTGCACATGTACCCACTGTAACTAAAAAGTTGGAATTTAAAATGGATAAATACTGGATTAAATTTATTTTAAATGGAAAACAAGAAAAAATATAAAAACGGGAATATCAGATGAACTCCTAACAAAGATCTTACATTCAATTGAATAGTATCTTTCTAAAGACTGTTGTATTAATCTTGCCATCAGTAAAACAGAACCTATTCCTTGAATCCAAAAAATATAGCTGAAAAAGCTTGTTAAAAGTCAGCTTTTAAGATAATGTTTGTGTTACCCATTAATATATTTAAATATGAGATAAATATTTAACCTAATTTTTAATGTAACTGGTTTATGGTGATATAACTCACAAAACATATCTTTAACCTTTAAAATGTAGAATTGATTGTTTTGAATATATTTACCTAGTATGCTACTATAATCACAATAAACAGAGTTTCTTTACCATTCCAAAACAAAAAAAGTACCCTATACGCATTAGCAGTGCCTTCTCATTTCCCTTCAGCTCCTTCCACCTAGGCAACTACAGATCTACTGTCAGCATTTCAGATAAATAGAATCCTAAAATATGTGGTATTTTGGGACTGTTTTTTTTCATTTAGCACCACAATTTCAAGGTTCATTCATCTTGTAGCATGTGTCAATACTTCATTTTAAAAAAACTGTGAAATAATATCCCATGGAATTGATATAACAAATATTATTATTAATAAACTGATAGACATGTAGGTGTTTGATAATTTTTGCCCAAATGAATAACACTAACACTGCAATAAACATGTATGTGCACGTTTTTGTGTATACACATATTTTCATTTTTCTTAGTATATTCTTAGAAGTGGAAATGCTTGTCTTAAAATTCAACATTAATTTATTGAGAACATTATATTTTTGAAAATTGTTTTCCAAAATGACTGTACCACTTTCTATTTCAATCAATGCATGAGAGTTATAATTTCTTCATATCTTTACCAAAACTTGTTAGCATCTTACTCTTTGTTTCTAGCCAACATAGTAGGTTTGAAATGGTATCTCATGATTTTGATTTGCATTTTCCTAATAGCAAATTTTATTGAGCATCTGATTATGTGTCTACTAGCCATGCATATCTTTGAAAAAATTCTATTCATAACAATTTTTTCATTTTTAATTTATTTTTCTATTTTACTGTTGAGTTATGACTACTTTACATATTCTAAATACAAGTATCTATCAGGTATATGATTGCAGGTATGGACTGTAGTCCGTGGACTGTCTTTTCATTTTCTTGATGGTATCCTTTGAAACATTAAAACTTTAGTTTTCTTGAAATCTAATTTATCTATTTTTTATTTTTGTTATTTGTGCTTTTTAATGTCATATATAACAAAGCTTATCTAACATAATGTCAAGAAGATTCACTTCTAGATATTCTTCTACGATCTTATAGTTTTGGCTCTTACATTTAGGACCATGATCCATTTTGAGTTTATTTTTGTGTAGGTTTGTAGAAAGGGATGAAGTTAACTTTTTTTCAAGACGCCTGTTTATTTCACCAATATTTGTTTTAAAGGACTATTGTTTCCCTCATTGAATTGTCTTGGAACCCTCCGTGAAAAGCATTGATTATAAATGTAAGGGTTTATTTCTAGATGGTCTATTCAATTCTATTGATTGATGTCTATCCTTATGTGGTTTGTACTGTATAGTTTATACTGCCTTGATTATTGTTGCCTTGTATGAAGTCTAAGATCAGATGTTTCAGTCATCCAATTTTTTTAAAGATTGTTTTGGCTGTTTTGGTCTCTAGAATTTTTATCTGACTTTTAGGACATGCTTGTAAATCCAGAAAATTTAGCCAGGAGTTTGTGGATCAATTTGAGAAATTTTGCAATATTTAATATATTGTCATCTTTTCATGAATATAATGAATATAAAATATCTCTCCATTTTTAGGCCTACTTAAATTGCTTTCAACAATGTTTTGTAGTTACCAGGGTATACGTTTAATATTTTATTAAATTTACTGCTAAGTGTTTTATTCATTTTGATGCTATTCTCTATATAATTATTTCTTAATTTTATTGTTAGATTGTTCATTCATAGTACTTATAAACATGATATTTTTTGTTTTATATTGACCTTGTACCCTGCAACTTTTTTTGCTTTCATTTTTGAAACAGGATCTGACTCTATTACCCAGGCTGGAGGGCAGTGGTACAGTGCCATCATAGATCACTGCAATCTCAAAATTCTAGGTTCAAGCCATCTTCCTGCTTCAGCCTCCCAAGTAAATTGGTCTACTGGCACAAGCTACCACACCTAGCATTCTGCAACTTTTCTTAACTCATGTTTTATTATTGTGAATATTTTTAGTGGATTCTGGATTTTTTTTTGTGGATACAAGATCATGTCAACTGCAAATACAAATAGTTTTTCTTATTCTTTGAGGGTGAAGTTTATTCTATTTTCTTATCATATTGCCTTGAAAAGATCTTCCAGTATAATGTTGAATACAATTGGCAAGAGTAGACATCTTTGTCTTGTTCTTGATCTTAGAAGGAATACATTCATGTTTTTCTTTGTGACATCGCAAAGTTATCTGTTGGTTTTCCTAAGTGCTTATTACCCAACCAAGGAAGGTCCCCTCAAATTCTAGTTAATTGAGTGTTTATATCATGAATGGATTAGAAATTTTGTTAAATGCTTTTTTTCTCTGCCTACTGAGACAACCATGTAGGTTTTGTCCTTTTTCTATTGAAATGTTATATGACATTAACTGATTTTTTTAGATGCTAGACTAATGTTGCAGTTACGAGATAAATGCCACTTATAGTATATAATTCTTTTTATATGTATGTAATTCTTTTTATATGTTTGTGGATTTGGTTTGCTAGCATTTTTTCAGATTTCTGTGTTAATAATATATATTGGTTATATTGGTCTGTATTTATTTTTCTAGTAAGGTTTTTGTCTGTTTTTATTATCAAGTAATATTGTACTCAGAAAATGATTAGGGAACTGCTCCCTTTTTCTATTTTTTTGGAAGAGGTTGTGAATGATAATTATTAATATTTTATATGTTCATTAGAATTCACCAAAAAGCCATCTGAGCAGGCCTTTTGTTGTGGGAAGTTTTCAATTACTAAGTCAATCTCTTTATTTGTTATATATCTGTTCAGACTTTCTGTTTCTTCTTGTCACTTTCAGCAGTTTGTGTTTTTCTATGATTTTGTCTATTTTACCTAAGTTATCTAATTTCTCACCATACATTTGTTGATAATATTTCCTTATAACCTTTTTTGTTCTTTTCCAGTCAGTAGCAATGACCCATCTTTACTACTGGTTTTAGTGATTTGAATCTTCTCTATTTTTCTCTTAGTCCATCTAGCTATAAGTCTGAGTGGCTATGTGGAAAAATCTCTGTACTGTCTACTCAACTTTTTCTGTAAGCATACAACTACTTAAATATTTTAACATAATACCACTTTATATATAGATTCATTTTGATGAATATATATATATATAAATTGTATATATATATGTTATATATAAATTGTGTTATATATACACACACAAAGTAGGTGCATATATATTTATATATATATATACACACACACACACACACAAAGTAGGTGCATTACACAAGATAATAAAATTGCTAATAAGCACATGAAAAGATGTTACTTATCAGAGAAATTCAAATCAAAACCACAATGAGTTACTGCTAAACAAATATGTTTATAATAAAAACGATTGACGATATTCAACATTGGCGATGGTATGGAGAAACTAGTATTCTCATATATTGTTGGTGGTGATGTAAAATGATACAGATATTTTGGACAAGAATTCACTAATTTTTACAAGGTTAAACAGTACCTTGACTACTAGTTATCTAACCATGAAAAATCAAAACATTTGTCACCACAAATACTTGTAATGAATATCCTATTAACATTATTTCAAAAACCGATACTTGGAACAATCCATATATCCTTCACTTTGGGAATGCAAAAAATACAGTCTACATTCATACATTATATTACTTCTCGACAATAAAAGGAACAGACTAGCAGTGTATGGAACAACATGATTTAACTTCAGATACATTGTGTTCAATTAAAGAAGACTACAGAAAACAACTACATACTAGATAAAGTTGTAGTCACAAATTATAGGTTAATTGTTGTCTTGGGCTATCTATTGAGGAAAATATTTACTACGAAGGGCATGAGGGAAATAAGACAGAATAGTTGCTGTGTATCAAAAGTGGGTTGTTGTAATGATTATACAACAGTAAAAACTTAATACCTACTTATAATAGACAAATTTTGTGATATATAAATTACATATGTAAATCATCCCTCAATTAAGAGACATAACAACAAGAACAACAACAAATGGAAAAGAGAGGATACAGAAATATTCATAATACTATGAGAAATACCAGTGGATGCAAACATTTAGCTAATAAAACATTTAGCTAATAAAAACTCAAAAATATGCCTAAAGTATTAATAGGTAAACTTGAACTGTACTTAATATAAAATCAGTATATTACCATGAAATCAATACATTACTTAAAATATTACACATGCAATAAACACAATCCCTTGATACTTGGCTACTCTGCAAATGTTGCTTTGCCTGTAGCTATTCTAAGAAAATGCTCAGAAATTCATTCCTAGAAATATGTCTGTTGCCAGCATTTAGCAGTTTAACCTAAGGATTTCTGAAAATAACCTGTAGAACAATTACGGGCAGCTATATTTTTCTAGTTCTAAATTTTTACTTATATATGTTTGAAACAAAGAATGTTGATGCTCAGTAAATTATTCTTTACATTTGTTTAAACTGTGTATAAACTGTGTCTCTCTGTGTGTATGTATGTTCTCTCAGATCTAGTTAATGCATTCATTACTGCATTATACTGAAAGAGCTCTAAAATTTTACTTCTAAAAGTGACATCAGTTAGCATATACTAACTCCCTATTTTTGCAGATGAAGGAACTAGTCTAGAGACTGAAAATCACTTGTCCAAGGGCAGGTTTAGTCAGGAATAGAATCTAGGTTTTTTGGTGTTATTAAATAACTACTACATCATTTTTTTTCTATCAGAGTATCATCACTTGGTTATGGCTACAACAAAATATGGAATGAGTTCAGCAATATCTGTATTTTCTACTCATAATTGAAGTAAAAATGATACTGAGTATTACACTCATAATTGTTGCAAATTGCAGAGTTAACTAAAAGTTGGGGAAAGTTTAGATTTCATTTAGGCCCATCTGGCTTAGCCAGAAGGAGGGGAAGTGTGATGCTCACTGGATGATTTGCATGGAATTCTTGTTAATTTCTCAATGGGAAAATTGTGAGATGAATTCTATTAATATATGTTAAAGAGGCTAGACTATTTTTCTAGAACATGGCAATCTAAACTTAAATAGCAATAGAAGCAAAATATGAACAGCATTAAAAAATAGCATTATTACTAAGAGTTAACATTTATACTGTGCTTACTATATTTCATACATAGTCCAAAATTATTTTCTCAAATAATCTTTAAAATAGGAATTTGGAGTTACAATATTATCCACGTAAATATTATCCATGTAACCAATCACCCATAAACAATATAAATTACTAAAAGACATTAAAGAATCTGTCTAAACTCCTTTAGCTGGTATAGCAGATAAAATATAATAGGATGGGGCCAGAATGCAAAATATGAGATCATATCATGAGGTGAAAGATGGGTGAGTTAGAAGGCCTGAGTTTAAATTCCCATCTGCTGATTAATGTTGGTCTTAAACGAGTAATTCACTCTCTTTGGGAATCAGACATCAGCTGTAAAATGAGCCTCTCTTTGCCTCTTAGAATTATTAAGAGGCATATATGAAATTATATATAACACTCTTTATATATAAAAATCACTATATAAAGCACTTTCAAGCATGCAATACTGTAATGATGCACTTGATTTAAGGGGTTGATTGAGGAAAGCCCCTAATGGGAAAAGCAAAAATAGAAGCAAACCTTTCCAAATGCCTGCTAGATTCTGAGAGTTCATGAAAAACAAGTGTCCGTATTTCACTCTTTAAAATAAAATCTCTGCAACTCCAATGAAGAGAAAGATCACAGATTAGGTTGTTGTAGAGCATGCTTATGCTCTACAACAAATCTGCAATCATTTGCACACCGACTTTGTAATTTTGTTTGTATCTGCCAAGTTCTTACATTCATATGTTTTTGTTTGTTTGTTTCTTTTTCTTTGTTTTTAGGTTTTTGTTTGTTTGTTTTTTGTTTTTGTTTTTAAACAGGGTCTTGCTCTGTCGCCCAGGTTGGCCCAGGCTGGAGTGCAGTGGTGTGATCTCGGCTCACTGCAATCTCTGCCTCCATTCTACTGTCTCAGTCTCCCTAGTAACTGGGATTACAGGCACACACCACCACTCCCGGCTAATTTTTTTGTATTTTAAGAGACAAGGTTTCACCATGTTTCCCTGGCTGGTCTTGAACTTCTGATCTCAGGCAATGTGCCTGCCTCAGCTTCCCAAAGTGCTAGGATTACAGGTGTGAGCCACCAAGCCTGGCCTAAAATAAGTTTCTTTATTTAGAATGTTGATGAAGAAATTCACTTGAACCAAAACCGCAGGTTAAACAGGTCGTTGCAGGTAACTTTAAAGCCCTTTGTCTGCCCTTTTCTGAAAATATCCTCTTCTATGTCACCAAAGTTAATCATTATAAGATCACCATTGCATAATCATGCCCTTGCTTTTCTTATAATTTTAAACTTTATATTCCTATGTATGTATAACTAAACAATGTATTCTTACACCTTTGGCTGCCTTTGAATAATACACAATGTACACTTCTGTGATCTGTGTCAGCATAATATTTTAAGTTTCTTCCTTGTATGAACTTAATATATTTTCATAATTGAATGCTATCCCACTTCATGTGTACATTACAATTGTTTATCTAACAATTTGGTTGCTATCTTTTTTTGTTGACATCTGTCTTTATTTCAGACACACTTGATCATTTTTGTTTGTGTAATTCAAGCAATACCTCTGTTGATTACTCATCTATATTTTCCTCCAGGAAAACCTTAGCCTACTAACTGTTTCACAAATATCTTCAGGCCAGGGCCATTTTGTTGCCATTAGGGATTTGCTGTTTCCTACAGTAACCTTGTTCACTTCACTACTTATGCTTAAGTGTTGCCATTTGGCCTCTGCTTTTCCAGACACCTGCCATTTCCATTAACAAAAAAGCACAATTCCATGGAATCCTCCTCTTCTGTCAACCATTGCCTGCAAGGACTACAACCACCACAGATATCAGTGGTCCCCTGATTAACAAAGTTTTTTTGACCTGGTAAGTGGTGTGCCTTCTAATAATCTGCCCTTAAGTAACTTTTGAGCATATATAAATTTTTAGCTTTTTGATGCCTTTTTGATACCCTATGAATTCTGGCTCCTAACACTTTTGTAATAAGCTGTCACTTTATGCTTCAAGGAGCTAGCCTAGCAGCATATTGAGGTCAGTTCCAGATGTCTGTGTAGCATGATAACTCCTAAGTCAAGGGAAAGTATCCCCATAAATAAACTCTTTCTTACTCAGATGTGTAATCTGTATTTTCCCTGGTTCAACACCTCCAGGATCCATTCCCAGGAATGTTTTCCCAGTTCCTCTTGATATACATTAGCAATAGCCTGCAGCTTCTTAAAAATTTTCTGCAAAGTGACATGAGCCATGTTGAGACTTGATCTACTTATGGATTTAGAAATCATAAACATAGACCAGGGCAAATAGGGAGTAGGAGAAATATTTCTTGATTTCCAGGAGGAAGCATCATTTTGTGGTCATGGTGGGGTTTAATAATTTCAAGTCTTTTCCATGGACACTTGAGAAGTTGTATTTTCTATTCTCAGTTTATACAGTTTGATAATATCCACAAGGTCAACATTCATATTATTTAGATATTCTATTTTCTTAAATATTTTTGTCCTGTCAATCTCTTTTGTACTTAGAATACTGTATCAATGTCTCCTATTAATAGATGTTTCTATTTATACCTCTATATATCCTGAAATTCCTGCTTCAAAAAAAGGTTGCTATGTGAATTGATACATAGATATTCATAAGTGTTATACCTTTCTTGTGACTGTGGCTTTTAGCATTAGAATATACCCTTTTTTTCACAATTGTCCTTTATAGCTTGAATTATATGTATAATATCAGTATCACTACCGCCTTTTTATTGTTATTATTTACCTAGTAAACTTCTACTCATGCCTTTATTTTTAGCTCTTTGTAATAATATTGTTTTTGGTTTTTTACTTGCACATAGCATGAATTTTGCTTTGCCTGCCAAACTAAAATTTACTTTTAACAAAAACAAGACAGAGTTAAGTCCATTTATATTTATCGATAAGATTAAATGATTGATGCCAACTCTGTACTAATATGTTATAATTATGTGATGTTTATCTAATGTTTCTTTCTTTACTATGTGTATTTTTTATATTTTTATGTTTATAAAACATTACAATTCTATACTAACTTTATTAAAAATAAAAATGCTACTTTTCTTTTAGTTCTTGTGGGTACATAGCACATGTATGTATTTATTGGGTACATGAGACGTTCTGATACATGCACACAATGTGAAATAAGCACATCATGGAGAATGGGGTATCCATCCCCTCAAACACTTATACTTTGAGTTAAAAATATTCAACCACAATCTTTAAGTTGTATTAAAATGTACAATTATTATTGACTATAGTTTGCTTTCTCTTCCTTATGATTTTTTATTAGTATTTTTCTTTTCTCCAGCTTATTTGATCCTAAGAATACAGTAATAAACATATAACATAGAAAATATATCTTAATTGGCTGTGTTATCAGTAAGGTTTCCAGCCAACAGTAGCCTATTAGAGTTAGGTCTGAGGAGAGTCAAAATTTATATGAAAATTTTTGACTGCACAGGAGGTCAGCAGCCCTAAACCCTGTGTTGTTCAAGGGCCAACTGTATATTCAGTTTGGAGTTTTGTCTTACAGTTCTCTTTTGCTTAACTGTCATATTGGGGAGGACTGATTTAATGTGTGTGCTTTTTGTTTGGTTTCTTTGTTAATATATCAGTGTTAGTTTGCTTTTCCTGATGATTTATATATTGGAATGGTTTGCAATCTCCCTAACTTGGTGGTATCCTCTTGTCATATAGCAGAATCCAGATACTGTAATTTACTGAATATATATACTAAGGATGGCTTATAGTTTTTGAAATTTTTGGTTCCTCTTTGTCTTGAAAGATAGCAATTTTCCCTTCCTTTTCTCCTTGCCACTCCTTCACTATCTGTGTTCCTCCGCTAGGGCTGCAGTAACAAAATATCACCAACTGGTTGGCTTAAGCAATGCAGATTTATTTTCTCACAGTCTGAAGGTGGGAAACCCAAGGTGAAGATGTTCAGAAGGTTTCGTTTCTCCTGGGGCTGTCTCTTTGCTTTGCAGATGGCTGCCTTCTTGCTGTATCCTCACATGGCCTTTTGTCTTTTGCACACATCCTTGATGTCTCTTCCTCTTCTTATGAAGACTAATTAGGACCTTCACCTTTATGACCTCATTTAAGCTTCATTACCTCTTTAAAAGGCCTATCTTTTCATGTAATCACACTGAAGTTTAGGATTTCAACATACAAATTTTAAGGAACACAGTGTAACCCATAACGCCGGCCTATTTCTGAAGTATACCTTATCCTTCTAGCTAACACTTTTATTAAAAATCTATGTCTTTGAAAGTTTGTCACATCAACATTCATATACTTTCTTATTATGAGATTTTTAAAGTATAATTACATGCATTATATGGCACATCACAATCAAAATAAAGAACTTATCCACCCAACAAAAAATGCTTCTTTGTGCCCCTTTTTTGCAATCTTTCTTTCATGTCCCTCTCTGCCATCCCCATCCTGATCCTCAGGCAACTACAGATCTGTTTTCTGAAACTGTATATTAAGTTGCTTTTTCAATTACGTTAAGTCAATTATGTTATGCAGTATTTACCCTTTTTGTCTGATTTTTATTCTTTTTTTATTTACTCATACTTTTTTATTGCTTCATAATATTCTATTATATGCATATATAACAATTTGTTGCTATGAATATTTTTGATCTAGTCTATGTATGTGTATAGGATATCATTTATCTTATCTATAAACTCAGGAGTATCATTACTATGTTGTATAATTGAGTCATGTTTAAATATTCATAAAGATTGCTTACCCGTTTCCATATTGCCTCTTCCATTTTTTTCTATTTTCTCTTGATAAAGTCTCTACTTCCTTCAAATTACATTCCTCTATAATCTGTCTCTCTTATTAGAAATTATCATCAGTGATTGTAGGATAGTTGTTAATATGTATACATAAGCTTGAAAATCTCATTAAAAGACTTATGTATATGAGTTAGGCTTGTAAGCTGTAGGGTTTTTTTTAGGGGATTTCCAATGTTAGCATGTAATGTCTTTTCTCTTGAACAAGTTAGACTCCTCAGAGAAGAATCCACCTGCCTTCCAGTAGATCATGGTTTTTGAGAAAATATGCCTGGTCATCAAACTGTTTAATATATAAACCTTTACTTAAGCTTCCACATTCAACTGGATCTAATTTTCTTGATTAGAATAGTCTCCATTTTACTGTTCCCCAAATCTTATGCCAAAAACAAAGAAAGAACAAGTCAGCTATTTGTACAAAGTGGAAGAGGAGATCATTAGGGAGTGTATTTCTTCTTAAAATGATAGAGCAAAACCCTTCTGGTTTTATTGTCATCTTACCCCTGCATCACTCAGGACATACCTATGTCACCAATTACTGAATTCCTTGGGATTTCTCCAGGGCAAATTGGGTAGCTTCCCACCATCAAATAGTTGTCTCAGGATTCACCTTTCTCAGGTCTGCTTTTTAATCCTTGCTTTTTTGATTTTGTTTTCCTGTAGTCTCTTTTCTCATTCTCTTTGCCTTTGTCTTTCTAGGCTTTAATAATAATAGTTAAATATTATTTTCCAATATTCATGTATTTCATACATGGGATGTGTTTTAAAATATAAATTTGTGCCATTGTCCTACTAAATGTCAAAATTGTTCCTTTTTGTCTTTTTCTCTCTTATTGCCAAGAGCCCTGTCACTATTACTTCTCTGGGAAAAAAAATAACAGTACTGCATAATTAATTTTGAGTAGATCAAATCATCATTTAGACACATACTTATATTCCATCTATACTGCTGTATGTGATACTGAGTAAGTACTTAAAATTGAGAAAACTAAGTCTTAGTTATTCACTGGTGCAAGTAGGTTAATAATGTATATAATTCAATGTTGTTCTGAAAATAAAATCATATAATGTTCACACTAGTAATGTGTGTACACCAGTGTGCCAGCTAATGGGATAACCAAAGCTGATATGTTTAATTCTATCCTTGTTAGAGACTAAAATTTATTCCTTGAGCCATAATCCCCACAAAACATATCCAAAATCTGACTCTTCTTTTTCTGACCTCTAGTAGGTAAAGTATGGTTAAATGGTGAGCTATTCCCAGATGGGACATTAGCAGAGGTTGCACACTCAAGATGAGTTTGATGCTGATTTCCATTATATTCCATGGAGCTCACCACAGGTGGTCCTTCTTCCTCTTCTCAAGTCAGAAAATTTATTCCTGCCATATCAACTTCTCTAGGTCCATTTACTTATTTTTTTGTTTTTTTTTTTACTCTAGTCTAACATAATGTCAAAGAATGAAAAAAATATACTGATAAAAATGTGTTAAATTATTTATCTGGAGATTTAGCTATTTCTTTGATTCTTTGTGTATTTTTTATTTAAAGAAGTGGTACTTTTAAAATAATAATAGATCAGACAGAAAAGAATATGTTCAAAAGCAAAAAGGCTAATATTTGTAACATGACAATATTATATTTACAAATTAATTGCCCAACCAAATGTCTGGCATATAGGATACACTCTAGAAATAGCTGCCTTTTCCTTCAAGTTCCTATTGCACAGTAATTTTAATTATTATGATAATTATATTCTTAGTTAATAGTATTGAAGGACTGGTAATGCATTGCCTTAATCTTCAGAGCCATCCTGTGTATGGATGTCTTAATTTTTTCTGTTTTTCTGAAAATAAAGACAATTTAATGCCTTAAGTTTATACATGCTTTCTTCAACTGGTAGCTTTCAGATTCAACTGATGTTAAGATTCAGGTAATCACTATACCAAGAATTCTTGTTCTGGAGCCCTAATTTATTTCATAAGTCACATCAATATATTTGACCACTATATACCTCTGTGTCCATTGAGATCATAGAACTACCTACATCACAGAAGGAAAAGAAAACCTGTAATGTGGTTGAGGAATAGTATATAAATCAGGGGTGTCCAATCTTTGGCTTCCCTGGGACACACATAAGATACACTAACACTCACAATAGCTGATGAGAAAAATATGTGTATCACACAAGCCATGTTTGGACAAGCTTGATATAAATGATGAGCCCTCAAAATGTTTTAAAATGACTACTGTCCTAGGTGATGACTTACGCCTGTAACTTTAGCAGTTTGGGAGGCCAAGTTGGGAGGATTTCTTGAGCCCAGGAATTCAAGTCCAGCCTGGGCAACATGGTGAGACCCCATCGCTACAAAAACATTTTTAAAAAATGCTGGGGATGGTATCACAAGCCTGTAATCCCAACTATTTGGGATGCTGAGGTGGGAGGATGGCTTGAGCCCAGGAGGTTGAAGCTGCAGTGAGCTGCACTCCAGCCTGGGCAACAGAGAGAGACCCTGTTTCAATAAACAACAACAGCAACAACAGGTTTTTAAATGGCTACTGTTATTATCACATCTGTTCAAATGAATATTAGATATTGTGAAAAAGAGCCAGACACTAGTTTTAGCACATGTGTGTGTGTTTTAACCCTGGAAAATATATATAATTATATGTATATATAATTTATCTATTATATATAACTTATTAATATATAATGTGCATATATAATATATGTTATATATTTATATAAATTATATAAAATTATATTATTATATATTATATGTTACATATAATTATTATATATTTTATAATATATATATTAGCCTTGGGAATGTAGGTGGAAGACTTGACACTGGGCAGGTAACTTCTGATCTGGAGATGACCCAGGGAAATGTCAAGAAATAAAATAGGGTACTGAGGATCGTAAGTCCAAGCTGAGAGTCTTTGCCAGAGGATTGCTTGCAGGGATCAGATAATGGAGCTGGGGATGAGAGGCCCAGGGGTGTGGAGGGCATCTCTGAAGACCGACTTCATCATTTTGCCTAAGGTCGGTTCCTATTTGAGAGTGAACTATAAGGCTGATAAAACAATTAATTTGATGGCTTTATGTTTTTTAACCACCTTGATTTTAATAAAATAGTATTGGGTTTACCTATATCTTACTGGCTTACTAATGTTGGAATGATTTGTATAATGAAAATTTATATAATTTTGAAATTCTATAAATTTAAAATTAGGTTGCATTTGGTAGTTTCCAAAATGATCCTAGATCTTAGTGTACAGGCAACTCTGCATTGTTAAGAATAGCATTCAACTTTCCTTGAATGAAAAAATCTAAATATTGAGAAGCACATTTTACAAACAGATCAAGGCAGCGTCTACTCTGCTTTTTTTTCACTTCATCCTACACCATCAATATACTCCAGTGTTAGAAATTCCCATTCAGCTGCTACATATTTAGTGTGGCAAGTTAAGAATTTTGCTGAAACAAAATCTTCATCGTATTTTATAATAGTTGAAGGTGTAATTTAGTCACTTGCATCACAGTATGAATGACGGATTTTCCATTTTTTTTCTTACGATAAAATACATGTAACATCTTAACCATTTTTAAATATACAATTCAGTGGCATTAAAAGTATTCATAATGTCATGCCACCGTCACCATCATCCAACTCCATAACTGTTTTCATCTTAAAAAGCAGAAACTCTGTACTCATTAAACAATAATTCTCTTTTGCCCATTCATATAACCTATTCTATTTTAAAGTGAGTTTTACATGAACGTAAATGAAGAGGAACAAGATAACAGTAGGCTTCTGGGCTTCTAAGAAGGTCGAAGGGTGATCAATAGGGAAGAAAGGAAACTTACTATATTGAGTGATTGTCTAGAATTGTTTTAGGTGTCGAATTTTCCCAACAGTTTTGTGAGGTACTTATAATAACTTTACAGACCAGAAAAATGAGGCTATCAAAATCTAAAGTTTATGTTGTTAATAGTGGATTATTAAAGAGTGCAGAAAAGTATCAAAAAAGTACAGAATAGGCTGGGAGCCATGGCTCACGCCTGTAATCCCAGAGCTTTGGGAGGCTGAGGAGAGTGGATCACAAGATCAGGAGATCAAGACCATCATGGTCAACATAGTGAAACTCTGTTTCTACTAAAATATGAAATACTAGCCGGGCATGGTGGTGTGCACCTGTACTGCCAGCTACTTGAGAGGCTGAGGCAGGGAAATAGCTTGAACCCAGGAGGCAGAGATTGCAGTGAGCCAAGAGCAGGCCACTGCACTCCAGCTTAGCAACAGAGTGAGACTTTTATCTCAAAAAAGAGAAAAAAAACCAGTACAGAATAAAGAGACTAGAACATGGCAAGATATATTTTACTTATTTTTAAAAATTGCATAGGAAAGGACTGCTACTCACTGGAGCTTACATTTGTACATTATAAGCCACAACCCTACTTATTATTCAGTATATATGATAATGAATTACATTTTGTCATGCTATGTCTTTCTTCCAAGTGTTTCAACATTAAATAGTGCTTTGCAGTAATAGTTCTGAGTTGTCAGAGGGAAATTGGGTTTCCCTATAATGTAGGCCTTGGCTTCTACTCTAAGATCATCCAGATTTAAATAAGGTAAATTACTTAAGCAACTTGTAAAGCTCCTCAGGCATTCTTTTTGCAAATTCCTATATTTTACTTGGAAGTTCAAAGCAACTTATTATTTAAAAGATAATATGTTTTTTAGTATTACTTTCTTAAAATCTTGCTTGTTTTCAGTATAAGTTTAAACAACCATATATTATGGTATAAATGTCTAATAATACTGGTAATATAATAATTATGTCTTTCATAATATGTTCTATTGTTAAATAAAAAATTCATATTGTGCGTATCCAAAGCTTTAGTTTCCACTCAGTGCCAATTCAAATCAGATCCTAAATGTTAACTTCAAATTTACTTCTAAGTGTTATGAAAGTGTGGCTTGAGGCAGTATCAAGCCAGGTACAGAAAGTCAAATACTGCATGATCTTCCTTATATGTAAAATTTTAAAAAGTGGACCTCATACAAGAAGAGAGTAGAAGGGTGTTTACCAAAGGCTGAGGGGATAGAATGGGGTGAAGTATGGCTAAAGGGAGATGTTGTTCAAAAGGTACCATGTTTTAGTTAAACACGGGAAATTAGTTCTGATGAACTAGTGAACAGCACAGGAACTATAGCAAATAATAATGTATATTTCAAAATTGCTAACAGAATAAATGTAAATATTCTCATTATGAAAAAAAAACAAATATATGAAGTGATAGTTATGTTAATTAGCATAATTTGACCATTCCACAATGCATACATATATCAAAACTTCATATTGTAACCCATAAATACAATCACTTTTTGTCCATTGTAAAAAATAATTTTTAAAAAAAAATCTAAGCTACCTTTGGGTCAATAGTCTCTCCCTTTACTTGGTTCAATTCAAACATTACTCCCTCAAGGAAAACTGAATTATAGCTAAGAGAGGCACTCTTCCCATGTTTTATTCATGGAGTCATTCCATTAGCTCAATACACTATTGAAATTGTTTCTTATTACAAGATTATCCTCTTGGATGCTAAGCTCTTTGAAGGCAGAAATTGCATCTTGCTTTTCTTTGTTCCCACAATGCATAGTGCTTGACATGTTCAGTACATGTGTTCCTTGAAATCAAATATTAAATTGATTAAGGGTCATTCATATAGGAACCTGATGTAATTTTAATGCATTTCACATTAAAGGAAATAATGCTTCTGATGTGCCAAAATTACTAATTTTATATTTGTTTCAGTTGAACTTTTGCTTTCTTTGAAGTTTCCTTTAAAGAGGTTCTGAAGGTCTTATAAAGGACAAATAAATACATGAAACATGAGGAGACATTTTATATTTTAATGAGAACATTTATTTATTTTAAAATAATAAAATATTTTGGGTTTTCTTTTGTAGTAATTGCCTATTGTGTTATGTCCTCCATATGATTATTCATCAGTGCTTGTGCTTAAATTCTCTAGTCAGAAATACTGAATGCACAGGCTTTATATTAATTATATTAAATTTAAAAATGTATTTACTATTTAGTTTTTAATGTAATGACAATACTGTGTGCATTTTTACCATTTTTCTTATCCTAAAAATATCATGAGCTCCCCTGGTACTAACAATTGGCTTCTCCAGGCAAATAATTTTGCCAATGACTCACAAAAATGTCCACTGGATTATTTTTGTAGTTCCAAGAAAACATGATGCAAAACAAGTAAATAATACTCAAATTATAGTTGTCTTACACAGAAAGTACTAGGACTTATTAAGGGAGAGTGTGTTAATAAGTATTATTTCCTGTGGAAAGATGACTCTATGGTAATAGATCGTGAAATTGTTGCACAATCTAGCCTGGCAGCACAACTGAAATGTTACGTATCAGTGAGAAGAATTAGACCTTTAAATGCAATTGTGTACTGGTTATTGTTTACCTGGGCACACAAATTTAGACTCAAATCATAAAACCAAAATTTGTCTCATCACTAAAATAACAAACAGGTTTTTTTTTTTTTTTACTCAGAGAGTCTAGTTCAAATTTTCTGTCTAGCTACCTTGAAAGAGATATTAGCTAGAGATTTTATATGCAACAACAAAACATTTATCAAAAACAACTGGCTTCACATTATATAATTCTTTGTGTATCTTGAGTAAAGAGATAACTTTGGCCTAAAATTATGTAACAAAACAATACACAGACTTAAT
This sequence comes from Cacajao melanocephalus, assembly GCA_963573385.1. Taxonomy (NCBI): domain Eukaryota; kingdom Metazoa; phylum Chordata; class Mammalia; order Primates; family Pitheciidae; genus Cacajao; species Cacajao melanocephalus. Next base: position 27,181 of record CAUYLG010014618.1, read on the forward strand.
TAAAATGTGATTATTTTTTGGTACCCATTCTTTTATATAAGTTGGATATCTTTGGCATATATGTTGCTGTATTTCTCTCTGTATTCACTTTAGTGTGCCCAGTTCTCTATCTACCAGGTTATTTATTCGCAGTAATGAAGGCATATTACTGATCTGAGCTGTCTGAGGTATCTTAAATTTGTTTTTGTTACTAAAAACAAATTAGTATAATTCAATGTCAGGTTTTTTTTACAATAAAAATAATATATTAACATTATTTTTTAGTAAGACTGTCCTCATCCTTTAGATACGGTTTTCTGAGTGTAGAAAAGACGAGTGAGGTTATAGCTAGTTTGCTGGAAATTGTATATGAGAAGTAACAGATCATATATCTAGTAGAGAGCAACTTTCAATGATTTAATATTCATAGTCACAGCAATTATAAATTATTGAGAAGCTATAGTATGAATATCTTGTATTAGTATATTTGGGCTGTCATAGCAAAATACCACAGACTGCTTGGCCTAAACAACAGAAATTTATTTTCTCACATTCTAGATGCTAGATATCCAAAATCAAGTGCCTGTCAGGGTTGCTGTGTGGCAAGAGCTCTCTTTCTGGATTGTAGATGGCCACCTTCTTTCTATGTCCTCCCACGGCCTCTCTACCTGTGTGAGAGAAAGAAAGATCTCTGGTGTCTCTTACTCTTCTTATAAATAACATAAGTCCTATCAGATCAAGGCTTCACCTTTATGACCTCGTTTAACCTTAATTAATTCCTTAAGGGGCTAATCTCCAAATACAGTTCCATTGGGGCTTAAGGCTTCAGCATATGAATTTTGGGGGAGCACAGTTCTGTCAATAATACATTGCTAACCCAACTATGTTGGGTTATAACCAATTGGTTATGCTCTTTGTCATAGGCTAGCATGTGTGAACATCACTTTTCACTGAAGAAATTAAAAGGGGAACCACTGCCTATTGTTGAAAACTTCTTGCAAAGATAGACTATGTCTTTTGTTTACCTCAACATTACTCATGTTAAATGAAGTACTAGGCCCACAACAGGCACTTATAAAATGTTTATTTAATAAATAACACGAATGAGCTAATTTTATGGTCCACATTGACTTATACTGGTCCATATCAGACTAATTATTTCTTTATATATGATGCACTAATCACAGCATTTCTAAGTTTTTATAATCTTGCTTTATAACACAGCTCTTTACCTCCATTTCTACTATTCAATTTTGCTCAGATTTTTGCAGATGCTGTGGATGGTGTTCTTCATTAAGTCTTTTGACAAAATGCAGTGTGTTGAAAAGGCTTTCAAGTTTCTTTTGGTTTTGGCAAAATGAGAACAACCTCCTGGTTAACTACTGGCTAAAAGTGTTTATGACAAAGACTTATACTTTGGATTGTTTCTCAAAATGTCCCTTACCATGCTAGGAGTCTAAATACACACTAACGGACACACACATATACACACATGTGCACATACTTTGGTGCATACACACACACATACATGCAATTGGCTTTTCTGGAGTTTTGTTGTTATGCATTTCAGACTTAGACTTCAAAACAATGTCTTTGCAATCATATTTTATATATTTATCTGGCATAATTTTATGTTACAAAGAACTCAAAAATAGAGTTGGAATAGCACTAGAGTTTATATTGCTTTAATGTTCAAGAATAAAACATTGAGTGAAGTGAAAGAATAATTTTGCCATCTTCTTAAGGCTAAAATATTTATTTTTATTTGTGATTATTACAATGCATTCAGTTTGAAAAATAATATAAAAATATTTCTCCTTTCTAGTAAATGTTTCTTTTGCCTTACATATTTAAGCTATTGGGTGGTATTGAGAAAAAATAAGTATTTTATAATTGGTATTTTGGCAAGATTTCTTTCAAGAACACAACATGATCCATATTAATAGTACCCTCTCTAAAGTGAAATTGCTCATTAGTTTCAAACATTTGAATTTGTAAACATGAAAGTTGCTGAAGTCTGGCTGCTGGGTGCTCAGTGGCGAAACACAGAAGCAAGGTGTGGTGAAAGGAAACCACCTCTATTCAAATACCAGTTGTTGGGGAATGACCAGGCTGATGCTTTTAACAGATCATTCCAAATTTTGGGCTGTGCAAAGGGGTTTAAGAAGGAGAAAGGTGTGGAAAATATGTGGAGTCGTGCAGGAGGGTACAGTGGGTACAGGCCTGTATGTCTTGTTCCAATTATTATCTTGAGTAATTGCCTGTCAGGAGGTTCCATCTGCATCATACTTACTTCTGCCCAGTAGTGGTGGGCTAACTGTCCCTAACATCCCCTAAGTGGGAGCATTTTATAGCTGGGTGATTCTGTCTGGTTTGTTTCAAAATTGGCCCTTGGAATTCTAAGCAAGCACATAATTAGATAAGAGAGCATTGTTCACAGAAGTGCCTGGTGGGAAAGGCAGAAACAGTTTTAAAGTGTTTCAAGGCTGAAAGCAAGAGAGAAAAAAGCAAAAGTTTTAAAACGCATTTTGAGGCTGAGATACTTGGTTACAAACATACTTTTGAAATATAACCTTGTGAATCAGAAAGTTTCATGTTTACTTTGGCAATTTAGCAGTTTCATCTTTCTTCAGTTTGGGTGTGGTACCTACTGCTCTGCCACTATTTGTTATCTTTCATTCTTGGTACTTAATTGTTTAGTTTCCAAAGTCTGGAATCCTTTTCACTTAAACTCTTTCAAAGCTATCAATTCATTAGATTCTTCTCTTGTGTATTCTATATCACAATACATGAGAAAAAATTCCGCTGTAAAATAATGTTTACTATTATTAACATGAGATTCAAAGCATGTTCTAGGTATGCTGCCTCTCTAATGGAAAGGATCTTGTTTAGAAAAAACAGAGTTTTTTAGTTTACATAAACCTGGGTCTAGATTTACTTTTGAACAACATTGTTCAAGGCTTTTAAACTTGCTTTGATGTTGTGATGATATTAATAAACTCTGTAAGTTGTACTAAATTTCATCTTTCCCAACATTACCCCAGAAATGCAAAGTGTCAGACAGTTATAAGGCTCAAGATACGCATCATTATTGTGTAGTCTGGGCTATATAATATGTTGAAACTGGGCATCCAAAATATTTTATATAGGAAAATACCTACTGGGAAACATAAAGTATAGTCTATTTTAAGAACAAATAATAAAGTTTAAAAATATTGCTGAAATCACCCCACTGACATCTCAGAAACTAAGAATGCATACATAAAAAGTAAATAAGTCTTTTCATATATTCTAAAACACATACATACTCCTAATATATATTTCAACATGATTTGTTCATTCATTGAGTCAACAAACATGGATGGTTAATTCTATTCCAAAATTAGAGTTATAAAAAGAATCATTATTGAAAAAAATAAGAAATTATAAATAATAATTTATGTAACAATGAATAATGAGATTGCTTTGCCATGTCTGTATATGCTTTATTAGCATTCTCGTTTTGAGGGATATTTGTTAAATCTTGTATGTATTGCATAATTTTGTGAAACGTTTCTATAGCTGCATTTTTCAATATGTATATTGAGTACATATGTATATTGAGTACTTGCACATATGTATATTGAGTACTTGTGAACATTATAACTGAGGGGAAAAATTAATTTAATTTAATTATAGTAGTTTAAATTGAAGCAGAGAGAAATATTTCTCATTAAACAAAACTTTATTGTTTTAGTAGGACTATATTTAATTTAATTGATGAATCACATTTTGGATTTGTTTGGAACATGTGGGTCCTTGAAAAGTTACATGTAAGCATATCATTGATCTAGTTAGTATCAACTGTATGATTTAGTTCATATTTTTTTTCTTCACAGATATATCCTTGTAATGTATTTACTTGAATATTCTATTCAGCAACATGAGTTGCAGTGACAGCTACGTAAGTTGTAATTGGTGACTAAGATAAAATAGGTATTATTTTCATTATAGTATGCTAAAATGATTTTTCCAGTTTAAAAATAAGAAAAATAAAATGTAAATACTGAAACGAAAGCATGATACTAATGAAAAATTAAGTGGAGTTGCAGAAGCTAGTACAATTATTGGAAAAGTACAAAGAAGACACTGGAGGAAGTTACCCATTTTATGATAAATAAAAATGCAATTTGCTACAGGTAAGCAGCATTTTTAAAACCTTGATGTTTGTGAAAATTATATTAATGATAGTAAATTAGAAAATAGAGACCTCTTCAACAATTATATAATGAATATAAGAAATTTTCTCTCAACAGTCAAAAGAAAAATTAATGAGATTTGTTTCCTAAAATCAGAGTTTAATGTCTAACAAAACCATTTAAAATAATTTTAAATTTCAGTGAGCTGATAATTTTTGCAAGGTATGAGATGGTTTAGTTTCTTGCCTAAAGCAGAAAACCATTATTACACAGAAAGATGTTAAAACAAAATGGTTACTTTAGTCGTATAGTATTTTTAGAAAATTATGGGAAAAAACATTTGAGGCAACAAAACATCCAAACTATGTCATTTTGGATTGAGTTGCTAAACATTTATTACATATATGCAGATGCTCTGAATCATTGTCAGTTTATAGAACTGTTGACAGAAACTGAAGACAATCAATTTAATGATCTTTAATGATTCTTTGCTAATTTTAATGATTTTAATTTTAAAGATCTTTAATGATTTACTATTTGTGTCATGGGAAAAAATTTTCAGAGATTTACCGTAGTGTTAATTTCAATTCTAGGTTTTCTTGAAACAAAAGAAATGCAATATCAAACCTAAAAATGACTGTTATATGTTTCCTCTTCAATATCATACTTGCATATGAATGAGACAACTTAAATCTTCGATAAAAGTAAAGCTCATTTGTTTGTTAGCTAAAAAGGTAAAGTGACATATATTGAAATGGAAACTTTTTATAATAGAAATCAATAATTCTAATTGTACACATTTTAATATGAATATGAATAAATTTTAATCACAATTGATAACATAATTCAAATTCACAGCAAAACATGTAAGAAAAATTTGAAGAAAACTTTGTTGATACTGATATATTTAGAATTGTTTTTCAACATATGCAATAATCCTTTGAATTCTATGGAAAGCAAAACAAGAATTAGTGAATTTACTTAATTTGGACAGTAGTATTGAAAATAATATGTTTTTGCTTCAAAGTTAAATCTTTTTATTCTAAAAACAATGAAGCCATTTTGTCAATGTTAAAGTAAATATAAAAGAAAATCATTTTTTACTCAATTAAGTTTTCAAGTTATTGGAAAACCCTTTAGTATATTTGGAACTTGGGTATGTGAAGATACTTTTCAACTGTAAATTTTATGATGTCTTGTATCAGTCCATTCTCACATTGCTATAAAAAAACTACCTGAGACTGGATAATTTATGAAGAAAAGAGGTTTAATTGGCTCACAGTTCCACAGGCTGTACAGAAAGCATGACTGTGGAGGCCTCAGGAAACTTACAGTCATGGCAGAAGTTGAAAAAGAAGGAGGCTCATCCTATATGGCTGGAGCAGGAGGAAGAGAGAGCAAAGGGAGAGGTGCTACACACTTTTACACAACTAGATCTTGTGAGAACTCATAAGAACAGCAAGGGTTGGAAGTCTACACTCATGATTCAAACACCTCCCACCTAGCCCCTCTTCCAACATTAGGGATTACAATTCAGCATGTAATTTGGATGGCGACACAGAGCCAAACCATATCACATCTAAATTCTAATCAAGAATAGCCAACAAAAATTTAGTATCTGAACTGACAGGTGCTGCCCTTAGAAAATAATAATATTTTTTGAAGAATTAGTATAAAAAGCATGCAAAGCAAAACATGTCATAAATTATTTTTAGATTGATTACATTTTAAACTACTAACAATTCATATGTAAACTAAAATGTGTTATTAAATTTCATTTTACCCAGTTGTTTAAATTTCATAATAGCAATGCTAGAATATTTAATATTAATATGTAGTTTTACTTCATATTTCTATAGCATGGATTTATGGTTATCGTATTCTCAAAGGAATCATAGCTGCTAAAGGCTTGAGAACCATTGCTATGGAAAAGAATACCAAAATCATAGCAGGATTAGTTTACAAGTATATGATCATTATTATTATTATTATTTTATTTTATTTTTGAAAGAAAGAAAAAGAGAGGAAAGAAAGTGAGAGTGAAAGAAAGAAAAAAAAGAATGTAAGAGAGAAAGAAAGAGGAAGAGAAAGAGGGAGAGAGAACGGGATTCTTGTTCTATTGCCCAGGCTA
>CAUYLG010014619.1:0-17941 GCA_963573385.1 Cacajao melanocephalus
CACCCAATACAGGAACACCCAGATACATAAGGCAGGTTCTTAATGACTTACAAAGAGACTTAGACTCCCACACAATAATAGTGGGAGACTTTAACATTACACTGTCAATATTAGACAGATCAACGAGATAGAAAATTAGCAAGGATATCCAGGACTGGAACTCAGACCTGGAACAAGTAAACTTAACAAATATTTACAGAACTCTCCACCCCAAATCCACAAAACATATATTTTTCTCAGTATCATATTACACCTGTTTTAAAAGTGACCACATAATTGGAAGTAAATCACTCAGCAATTGCATAGCATTTCACAGGTTTAAATAAAATATTGGTTGGCTGCTTGTTTGTTATTTTCATCCCTTATTCCTTCCTGTCTCCATTGTTAAGCACAATTATTGGCATAAAAGAGGTTTTTAATAACCATTTTTAGACTGCATTCCAGCCTGGGCAATAGAACAAGAATCGTGTTCTCTCTCCCTCTTTCTCTTCCTCTTTCTTTCTCTCTTACATTCTTTTTTTTCTTTCTTTCACTGTTTCTTTCTTTCTTCTTTTCTCTCTCTTTCTTTCTTTCAAAAAAAGAAAAAAAAAGAAAATAAGTTGTTTCCAGATTAAATTAACATTATTTTAGTCAGCTGCCAAGTAGGTATCTTAGATTAACTAAAAAAATTCATCTGTTTCAGTCAAGATATAGAAACATTCACAAATCTCTCCTTTAAAGATACCAAACTTCTTAGAAGTTTAACTTACTTATTAACACACTGCTTTTCATTAATATGTGAATGAAAGTATATGAATGAAAGTGTTTTTTCATGTAGGCAAATAATATTTACTGGTTTTCAGCAGATGGAAGCAATACAAGTACTAGAAAAAAAGAGGTTGAGGGGTGGAATGGTTTTGTACATATTATAGAACAAACAGAATTTTCTTCAAAATGCTGACACATTATTAGACATGTCTTATTAGCTCTCAGAACACTAATTAAATTCTAGTTAATAAAGAATTGCAATAGAAAAATATTATCTTCTGTAATTGCCATTTATTTCAGATTTCTTGTTATGTGTGTTTACCTGCTAATTTTTATCTGCAAAAGAGCCAGAGATCAATTCATTACTAAATTTTTCAAAATATGTGGGTGAAAATCCAGGATTAATGAAAGCTGTTGCTATGAAGTTTACATATCTAAAAGCAGGGTTATGTTTCTAAATCACATGAAAAGAAAGTCTTGGAAAATATTTTAAAAAATCATTAAACAATTCTAAATTAGCTATTTTCAGGGTTAAGGAAAAATTAAATAGCAGAAGTTACAACACGCAAAAATACAATTATTTTCATATTACTTTCACATATTAATATATTTAACAATTTAGTTTCCTCATTAAATCAAGCAGAACAATAAATGTTGAGCAAATAAAGTACACCTGCTACTATAACGGTAATCTGTATTCAGAGCACTTACAAAATAGAAAGTTGAAATAGCATCAGTGTTACAACTGTGCTTCATTTAATTATTTTTCTGTACTTGGGGCTATTCAGGATGCTTATAACTTTTCAAAAGTCAACCTCTGGCTGTAAACTTTAGAGTAACCTACTGAATACAAATTCATTATGTAGTTATCTGTAATTCCACTTTGACTACTATAGAAATAGTAGAAATACTCAAGGAAACTTAGCTGTTATCTCAGTTCATTTTTGCTTCTGTGAGGGAATACCTGAGACTGGGTAATTTATATTGAACAGTGATATAGTTTGACTCTGTGTCCCCACCCAAATATTACCTTCAATTATAATAATTCCCAAGTGTCAAGGTTGGGACCAGGGGAGACAACTGAATCATGGGTGCGGTCTCCCGCATACTGTTCTCATGATAGTGAGTGACCTATCACGAGATCTGATGGTTTTATGAAGGGTTTCCCCCTTTGCTCAACTCTCATTCTATCTCCTGCTGCCCTGTGAATAGGCGCCTTCTACCATGATTGTGAGTTTCCTGAGGCCTCCCCAGTCATGTGGAACTGTGAGCCAATTAAACCTCTTTTCTTTATCAATTACCCAGTCTCAAGTATTTCTTCATAGCAGCATGAGAATGGACTAATACAAACAGAAATTAATTGACTCACTGTTATGGAGAGTGGGAAGTCCAAGAAGGAAGAGGTGGCATCTGGTAAAGGTCTTCTTTCTGTGTCATTCCATGGCAAAAGGCAGAAGGGCAAGAGAAAGAGAGGGAGCCCACACCCAGAAGCCATTTTTTAAAACGGTGGAGGCCTCGTGGCCTAATCACCTCTTAAAGCCCCCACTTCTTAATACTGTTACAATGCCAATTACATTTCAACTTGAGTTTTGGATGGAACAAACATTCAACCCATATTATTCTGCCCCTGGCCCCCCAAAATTTATGTTTTTCTCACACAAAAATTGCATTCATTTCATCTCAATAGCCCCAAAAGTCTTAACTCATTCCAATATCAACTCAAAAGTCCATAGTCCAGAGTATCATCTAAATCAGATACAGTTGAGACTCAAGGCATGAGTCATCCTGAGAAAAACTCCCCTCCAGCTGTGAGTCTATGAAATTAAAAAAAATGACATGATTACAAAGTACAATGGTGGAATAGGTATAAGATAGACATTTCCATTCCAAAGGGAGAAATAGGAAAGAATAAATGAGTAACAAGTTCCAAGTAAGTCTAAAACCCCAAAGGGCAAACAGTACTAAATCCTGAGCCTTGAGAATAATCTTCTTTGACTCCATGTCCCACCTTCTATACACATTGAAGTGTGGATTGGGCACCCAAGGCCTCAGGCAGCCTTACTCCTATGGCTTTGTAGGGCTCAGCCCATGCAGCAGCTCTCACAGGTTGGTATATCATGACTGGTTATCTCCCTGGCTAGTGCTGTACACTGGTAGCTTTACAGTTGTGGGGTTTCAGCCATGGCCCCACTCCCATGGCTGCACTAGGCATTGCCCTAGTGGGGACACAGTGCAGCAGTCTCACTCCCATAGTTTTGGTCTGCATTGCCCTAGTGGGGACTCTCTGCAGGGGCTCTATATCAGTGAAAAGTTTCTGCCTGGATCCTTCAAGCCGTTCATGACATTGTTTGAAATCTAAGTGGAGAAAGCCATGCCTCCATAGCTGTTGCACTCTGTATATCTTCAGAATTTACACCACATGGATGCCACCAAGCTTTATGGCAGGTACCTTCCAGAGTGACAGGTCAAACCACACCTGGATCTGCTTGTGCCGTGGCTGGAGCAGCCGAGGAGTGCTGCACCAGAGTGCAGGAAGCAGACACTTAAGGCTGCACAGGAGAATAAATACTTAGGTCTCATGGGTACTCTAGGCCTCTCTTTTGGCATATTTCTCTACCCCAAGCTTTGGTACTCTGAGCCTGAGATGAGAAGGGAAGTACTGGTATTCTCAAATGCTTTCAGGGTTATTCTTTCATTGGTGAATAGCCCAATGAATAGCCTGTGGCTTTATTCTACTCATACTAATTTCCTTATCCAAGAGTTCCTTGGCCACAGCCTTGGTTTACTCTTTTGAAAATGCTCTTTCATTCTCTACCACAGGGCGAGGCCAAGAATCCTTCAAATTCCCAAGTTCTGTTTCCCTTTTAATTACATATTCTGCCTTTAAATTATTTCTTCCTTCTCACATTTTACTATATGCTGTTGAAAGAAGCCATGAAGCATCCTGAAGGTTTTGCTGCTTAGATATTTCTTCTGCCCAATATCCTTATTTATTTCTCTTAAATTCTGCCTTCCACAAAGCCCTTGGGCATGGACACAAGTGCACCAAGTTTCTTGCCACTTTATAAAAAGGATGGTTTTTACTCTAGTTTCTAATACCTTCTTCCTCATTTCTGTCTGAGACCTCTTCAGAATTGACTTTACTACCCATATTTCTACTAACATTCTGATCATGACCACTTAAGGAATCTCTAAGGAAGTTTAGACATTTCCATCAGTACTTTTTCTGATACCTCACCAGAATTGTCCTTAATGCTCCATTTTTGGCAATCTAGGCTTTCTTTACCCTGCTCATTCAAACTCTTCCAGTCTCTACACATTACCCAGTTTCAAAGCTGCTTCCACATTTTTAGGTATTTGTGATAGCAACAGCCCTACTTCTCATTACCAATTTTCTGTCTTAGTCCATTTTCACTGCTGTAACAGAATACCTGAGATTGAGTAATCTATAATGAACAGAAATGTATTGGCTCACAGTTCTGGAGGCTGAAAAGTCCAAGATCAAGGGGCCAATATCTTTCAAGGGCCTTCTTTTTGTGTCACCCATGGCAGAAAGCCACAAGAGGGAAAGACCAAGAGCCCACTTCTAGAAGCCCTTTTTATAATATAAGTCACTAAACCCACCCAGGAGGGTGAGACCCTCAGGGCCTAATCATCTGGTAAGGGCCCTACCTTTTAATAGTGTTACAATGGCAATTAAATTTCAACATGACTTTTGGAGGGGAACAATGTTCAAACCATAACAGCTGTCATGAAGTACAGAATGTTAAATGGATAAAACATAGTTAAAAACAGGATCAGTTGCAAAAATGTAAATTGGAGACATTTGCTAATTATCCATTTGCTTTCAGACTACTTGAAAAATATATAAAATATCATGAGGAAAATGGCTCTCTTTTGTTCACTTATGCATTGCAAATGCCCACAACAGTGCCTGGTACATGACTGTTACCTAATAAATATTTGACGAATTAATTGAATTGGGGGTGAGCAGACAATTACTTATATCTAACTTGGTTGCTTTTTAGTCAGTGGCTTAGGGATTGTATGGCAATGGTGTAAATGACTAAATATTGAACAAGAGGCATACTTTAAAAGGGCAAATTCATGCTCTAATGTTGGATGAGAGGATTTTCATTTAAATTGGCTTAGACATGAAAAAATAGTTGTGTTTGTGCTATGTGCCAGGCAAACCCATGAGACTATAATTTCTAAAAGATCCAATCCAGAATTACGTTATGGTAATATCTCTAAAAACAACTACAACCAGAGACTGAATAAACTTTATTGGGTGGCTATATCCAAATATTTCACTGACTAGGAGCCAGCTCTTTCTTATTTAAGCCTAGTTATCTCTTAATTACAGTGTATTTGCCTAAGAATTATGAATGAGATGTTTTAGAAATCTGGTTGGTGTATGTACCCTGACCTCTGTGAGGATATATATTACAGAAATGAAGGTATGGTTGAGCCAGTTTCTCTAGATATCTAAATTCAGACACTGTCAAGAAGAAATGCTAAAAATCTAACTTTAGTATCCTTCAACTGTTTTTTGTAGAGGCAACTTGAAAAGTTTTCTCTGAATCAAATAAAGGCCAAAAGCCCTATATTCTATCTCATAATACAGCAAAACTGAGCTGGGGTTGTGGTGGAATTAATATTGCACAGAATTCCTCTAATCATTGAGAATTCACTGAATTAATTTGCACCTAGCTGATTCAGCCTGGCTGTCTCTTCTGCGGACATATTAAAGGTCCTGAGAAAGAGCTACCTGAAGTTATATGCAAAAGGTTGGGACAAGAAATACCATTGTAGGTTGGCTTTTGCTCTTGTTCAGTTTTCCAAGAGGGTAAAGGAGATCCATACTTAAAGGTGCCACTTCGTTCCATCCTTCAGGTTTCCATAATCATGTCCAAAAGACTTAACCTAGACACTCATCCATCCTCTTGGGAATTTCTCTAATGGAGAATGATCATAACAACCATTCTTATTTGTTTACTTTTATCAAAAGGGTTAAGTTACTTTCTAGAAAGAACCCTAGGTTAAAAACAATGATTATTACATTCAGATAGGTAATTTTAGAGTTCCTTAAATCTTACTAATTGATGGAGGCACTGACAATACCATGGACCTTCAAACTCTCAGCTCAGTTTAGTGTTCCAAAAAATGAAGTGACATTTCACTGGTCTATATTGACCAATCACACAATTTTTACTACCTTGTGATTATCAGTTTGAGATAGATTCACATAGAGGCACAACTCCAAAAGTTCTCTTTCCTTCTGGCTTTATTTGACAGTAAAATTGATGACACTTTATTCACCTTGACATTTAGTTATTCTAGATATTGCTCCCAAAGCTGCAATCTTCATCTAGATTGCCTTCCTCACACATATATTCTATCATCATCCTTATCAACATTTGTTCTCTTTACTGGCCTTGCTCTTTCCAGACTGAGATTACTCATTCTTTGTTCTCAGTGCAGATTTAGCTAAAAATTCAGCTTTAGTTGAGAATATTTAAAATTAACATAAATATTCATAGGGGAGCAATGAACCAGGTAAAGTATTTCCACTGTTTATTTGCAAACAATAATAAGTTTATATACTTCTGTGTTTTAGAGATATAAGAGAAAGGAGATGTTCAGATGAGCTGTTACCCAAAATGTGTGTATACAACTGTATATATACCCACATGTATAGTTACATATTTTGGGAAGTTTTAAAGTCACTTGTATAAAAAAATCATACCAAAAATTTTTTGAGGATTATTTCATATTTACAGTTTATATCTGCTTGCTCTGGTTTAGGCATTAAAAGATTTGTGAAAATAGACTGAAATATCCCCTCAATTATCAGGAACTCTATCAAAATGTTCCAAAGCCAAGTTGTTGAGGAATCATAAATATTTATTATGTTTCTTCTAACCTTTATAAACAAGTACATAGGGATTTGCCAGCACATCTAAAGAATTTGGGATATTGCTGCATTTAAAACATGAATGGGCTCATCCATTGAAAATTGCATTTTTTGGTATTTGTTTTAGAAATGGAAAATCTCACTTGGCAACATTTAGGGAGCACACATTTAACAAGTGAATATGCACAAGTAATACTGTTGCAAAGAAAAGTAAAACCCAAATGTTCATATCTTCTTTTACAATCAAAATTTTTATACAAGATTCTATATTCGCTTCCTTTGCTGGTCTAACAAAGAGCTGAGCCTGAGGGTACATTGCCTGTGCTCATTCTTCAGAATCTTTACTGTCCGATTTTCGTTGACGAATTTATTTTAATTCATTTCAACAGTTTGGTAGCTGATCTATCTCTAAAATTTTTAAGCATTTCCTTTATGAATAATTCAAACCTTTTCTGGTTATAAAATTGCATCTTTGGCACTCTCCACAGCCAACTGTTTCTTTCAAGTATCAGATTCCAATCTATGAGTTTGTATCATGGGTCTGACATCTGGGGGAAAAATAAAACCCAAGATTTGTTTTAAACAACCTTTTATTTTCTCTTCACCCGGTGCCAAGATTTGCTTTTTATTGTTCATCAGAAAATAAAGCAGTTGATATTATCTCCAGATTCTGTATTCTGGGCTTCTGTTTGTAGGCTGACGTTTAAAAAAAGGACAAAACAGGAACAGAGAGCTGTAAATAAATTACTTAGGATTGAGAACATCTGCAAAATTTGGATGATAAGAATATATTTATATTTTTGTCCCATGTGGAGAATGAACTGCTAATTTTGACAAATACTATTCTATTTTAAAATGTATTTGGCAAATTAATTTTGCATAGATAAGATACATTTCTTACTCTTAAGCACACTTTTTAAACATTTTAAAGGTATTATTCAGATGAACATTGGAACTTATGTAAAATTTTCAAAATTGATATTTAAATGATCCCCAGTGTATTTTTTGAATTAGAGTATGCAGCACTGACTTTTAAAAAATAGTGGGCATAAATTGTTCAGTATTTATCTATATTTCCCTTGAATAAATACATGTAAAAGTCATTCCTTTTTAAAATAATATATATAATAGTTAAACTTTTATCAGCTTCCTTTAATGTTGGCTTAATGTCTAATTCAGTTTCAATTTACTTAAAAAATAAATTTAAAAAGTTTTCAATTGCATACTTCATACATTCTTCTGTTTTTCCCATTTAATTCTTGTCACATAGAACAAGAGTTATCTTTAACCCATGAGGGAGATCAATATGGATACAGGTTTCAAAGGAATTATGGGAAAACATGTTATATAATAGTACTGTCACTGTTAAACCTGCTAGGGTTCACTATGTGTAGAATAGTCTTACTTATCTTAATTTTGCCTTTAACTGTTCATCAAAATTCCCTACATTTGTGTACCACTGAGAATAGAATATGGTTAGTAAAGAGACCTGATGTATACTGTGTTTTATGCTGGGATCATTTGTTTCTGACTATTATTGTAATGTACATCTTCTTCAGTTCTACTTTAAAATACAAGGCATTCCAATTATGAAGAGTGCAAACGTTTTCCAAGTAGATTTATTAAAGGTAAGGCAATTAAGGCCAAAAGATTCCTGAAAATACATTGTTTTCATTCTTATTTTGGACAAGAGAATTTTTTGTTTTGTTTTGGATTTTAGCACTCTGGTGACTATTTTACTTGATTCCATTTTTTTTCACTGCTATATGTAGAACAGAACAGATTTACTTTCTCTGTACACAACTCAGATGCTCTTCTTTCCAGAATATCATTCTTAATGAAAGCAAAGTTTTTGTGGCATGTTTGTAGAATGCAGTAAAGAAAATCATCCATAGCATTAAGAGGTAATCATAATTGCTGGTCTTCTCTTGAGCCCCTCTAAATTAGTTCCTAATAGTATTATACATTGAATACTCCTTTATTATATACATTATGCTAAAAGAGTATACAGGGGTCCCCAAAGTGTTAATACGTTGTATATGTGTGTAGCTATGTTTTGTGTGTCAAATAGTACAAAATCTATTTTCCCCAGTGGAAAATAAAACAAAATAAACAAACCCAAAACAATCCAAAACAAAACAAGCAAATCTTTTGTAACATTTTGGTTAGGGACGAAGAGTCAGGCTAAAGGAGAAATCTGTGTGGTGTTAATTCACACAGTATATTAACTCCACTAGCTGGGGAAATAAAACCTTATTTTCAGGAGACTAAATCAGCAGCAGCACTTGGAGTGAGAAAATCAAACACTTACATGAGTATAATTTCTATCAGTCAATAAAAAAGTGAGGCAGTTAATTATCTTATTTAACTTAATTATCCTCACACCAGAATTTTTTAAAAGTAAAAACATAATTTTACTTTTCCTTTCGACTAAGTGGTAGTATGTTTTGCCTTCTCTCACCATATCTCCTTGTGATAATATTTCCCAACTTCCCCAGTGTTCATAGAGGTGAGATCAATGATGAAAAACAATGCGTGGGTTGTGGAGTTAGATTGTGTGGGCGTGTGTTGAAGTAGATGTTGTGTGGCACTGGTCAAGGTTCACACACTCAGAAAGGCTCAACCTTAGTGTCATCTATAAAAGAGGAAAAAGTTGCATTCCTCTGATGTTTTGTTTTGTATTTCCAAGAATTAACTGGGATAACATATGTAAAACACTCTAAACTCTTGGACATAAAGCAAGTGTGCAGTGTCTGTGGGCTATTATCATTGACACCTCTTTATAACACTATTTTGGTGTTGCAAGTCTAAAAGACTTCTTCTCCGCATGTACTTACGTTACATGAACTATTTGTTGCTCAAGGAAAAAAGACTAGAATTGTTAAACAGCCTCTACTAGCAGCATTTTTTAAAAACATAATAAGGTTCACTAAATGACAGAAGAGCTTGCATTACTGGTTCCCTTTGGGCATTAGGAATTGGCTGGAATTCTTGGTAAATTTTTCTTATTTGATGTGAACTATTAATTAAAGTATTAGCTCATTTTGGAAGACAATTTCAAGCATCTGGGATGGTCAAATTAGGAAAACCTTTTTTTTTCCTAGTTGGTTTGCAGCTAGAGAGATATTGCTAGGGGGAAGTTCTAAATCCCTCTTCTGCCAATGATTAGATGATTGTAAACAAGATAATTAGTATTTGCTGTCTTTTCTACGGCATTGGAAGCAAAATGAATGTGAAAAAACAAAGATGTTTCTACTTTTGTGTCCTTCATATCATGTTGCATTTGTGAGAAACTGGAACAACTAATAGTGAATTCAAAAACCAATGCTAAATAAAACATAATTAAATGGTTGGATATAAAATTTAAGTCAAGGTCTCCGGATAATTTAAATTTGAATCCATTGTTTAATAAAGATATATTAACTCTATTCTAATCCTCTAAACCTAACCAACATCTACTTGGCCAACTCCCTTCCTTTATTATTATGTTTAATTAACCAGAAGAATCATAAAAGTATTCTTTTGATTTTCTTTCAGATAACATAATAATGAGCAATATGCTCTGTCTGTAAAAAGTGAGCAGGTCTAGTGTGACAAAAAAGACATTTTGCAGTCTATTTTGTTACAGTACGATTCCAATGATTGATTTTCTTGATTGTTTCTATTTATAAATACAACATAACATATAGTTGCATTTTTTGTCCATATCTTTGTACCTGAAAATTTAATTAGTATTTACATCTTATTTATTATGCTCCCTTCATTCACTTGGATAAAAATATATGTATTGGACATTTACTATGTGGTAGAAATAGGTACTGGGGACTCAAAAATGCAAAGGAAGAAGTTCCCATTCTACAGGTGACTACTGTCTAGACTAGGAGTCAGATTTTGATTGATTAAATGGTCTACATGAGTACCAGGATAGAGAAAGAGAAGCTACAATGATACCACAGAAAGAAAGCTAGGCATCTTCATTCAGGTGGGAGAAAGAGTAAAAGAGGAGAAAACTAATCTAGGTAAAACAATGTCAACATGATGATTTCAAGCTATGTATACTGTAGAGGAAATATTAATAGCTGGGTACATTGCTGATTGAAAGCTAAGTTGCTAGGAAATTATAATAGGGAATTATTTACCAAAATAATAAGTTTGAGTTGCAGTGTTAATTTTCTATCATTAATAGCAGCATTAATTTTATTTCAACATATGTTTAATTAGTGGCCATTATATATAAGGCACTGGGCCAAGCATTGGGAATATGTGGGAGATAGTATAGATCTTTTTCCAGCCTCCATAAAGCCTATATTATTATTTACGAAAAAATTTTAAGTTACAATAGCTTCTCTTTATTCAGTAACTGCTATGCTGCTATGGATTGTATCATTAATTATAACAAATTAGAGGCTTGTGATATTTACTATTAGGTGTCAACTTGATTGGATCGAAGGATGCCTAGATGGCTGATAAAGTATTGTTTCTGGGTGTTTCTGTGAGGACGTTGCCAAAGGAGATTGACATTCCAATCAGTGGACTGGGAGATGAAAACCCACCCTCAAGGTGGCTTGCCAGGGGCTTTTGGGCCTTTGGCCACAGACTAAAGGCTGAACTGTCAGCTTCATTGGTTTTGAGGCTTTCTGTCTTGGACTGAGCCACTACTGGCTTCTCTCTTCCCCAGCTTACAGATGGCCTGTTGTGGGACTTTGCCTTGTAGTGATGTAAACCAATTGTCCCTAATAAACTCTCTTTCATGTCAACATATATCCTATCAGTTCTGTCCCTCTAGAGAACCCTAATACATGAGATTTGGGTAGGGACACAGATCCAAACCATATCAAGGCCTAAAGAAGGAAGGTAAATATAAGAATAAAGCCTATGTTTGGGATTTTTTTGGGGATTCATGTTCTGAGGATCTTCCTCTTCCTAGTTTTATTGCATTTGCAAGGAAACTGCAAGACAGAGAAGGCCAATGCTGTCCCTAAGGCCACACTGCTAAGGGTGTGTGACTTCAAATGCCTTGCTATTTCCATTACACTACATTACCTTCAGCAGTTTTCAAATAAATCTTAGTATGCATACATTAGGATTTTGAAGCATTCACCAGTTTAAGGTTATAATAGATTTTAAAGCTGAAGGAAACTTTAATAAGCATCTGATCCCTCATTTTCTTCTCATATCCAAAGTCCAAAAATGTTAATGAATTGTTCTAGGGTTGGGCAATGGAGTACTTTGACTCTCCAGTAAGAAACCTTTTCCCCACACTTTACAATTCATACAAATCCAGTTATTTCGGCCCCTAGACCTAAAGATACACTAGTAAACAAAGCAGACATATACTTTGTCTTCATGAAGCTTAGAGTCCAGTTGGAGAGAACAAGATCATTCTTGGGGTAAAACAATGTTATATTTGTCTATGAAACCTACTATCTGACATGTTACACTCTAATTACAGAGAGTAAGACAACCTTTAAGATGTTGCCTTAAATATTGTCCTCTGAAACCTACTAATTGCCAGTGACACTAAGTAACATCTTTTTCTGGTTAGGTCACCTATGTGTTATCTTTCCACAGAATCCATGTGAAATGACACATTCTTTGTTCCAGTCCCATCTCTTCTCCTTTTCAACTGTTACTTGGAAAAGTCTGTCTCACTACATATGAAATAGAAAACATGCATTGGTTTTCAATTGTTCTCCATATAATACATGTAACACTGGCCAAGCATGGACTTTGGATTTGGATTGTTATAAAATTTAAGCCTTTTCAGCATTACTATATTTTCACTAAAGATGAATAAAAGCTTATGAAATGATTTAAGTGTTAAGCTCAAGAAAAATAATGTTTTCAATTTAAATTACTTAAACATCTGTCAGAAGATAAGTATTAGGGAGAGGAAAAAAGACAGAGGTAATTGGTGTTTTACAATTTTCTTTTATAAGTATTCTTGAGGAAGTAATTTTAGGCCTGTAGAGAACTAGAGAACCAACTTATTCCACCCATTTTCTCCATTCATTGCTACACCCAACAGTCTAAGAGGCTTGAGATCAGAAATATCACCACTGACATACTGAAAAGCTCAGTGGCCTATGGATACTATGTGTTGAGAGTTAGAATTTGCTGTAGAAAGTGTGACATGCTAAGAAATTGTTGGAAATATACAGTTAAAAATTTCCATCTCAAGGCACCAAATGTTACACAACTTGAGTATCCCTCATACTAGATGCTTGAGACCAGAAGACTTCTGGATTTCATGTTATTCTTTGGATTTTAAAATATTTGCATATATGTAATGAGATGTCTTGGGGATGGGATGGATGCAAGCCTAAATATGAAATTTATTCATGTTTCATATATCCCTTATACACAGTCTGCAGGTAATTTTATACAATATTTTCAATAATATTTTTGCATGAAACAAAGTGTATGTATATTGAACAATCAGAAAGCAAAAGTGTCACAATCTTAGCAACCCATGTGGACAATCTGTGATTGTTTGGCATCACCATTATATCTGACTCTGAATTTACATGCTACTGATAAGCAATTATTTTCTTATGCTTATTTACAAATAAGTATGTAACAGTAAAAAATGTGAAATATGATTGATACAGTGAAAAAATTATATGTTTAAGACAACTAAGCAGCACAGTAGCATCATCAGAATACCTGCATCATCTGCTAGACAAGAGTAACAAGCAATGGCATGCATGCCTTCAGTAACCACCTACAATGCTGTTTTGAGGAAAAGGAAATTATACAATGTCTTTATTTTAGGTGAGAAGAAATATTTGAAGCAGTTCAGGAACCAGGAAGTGGGTCCTCTAGGGATGAGAAGGCATTCTGCTGAACGGTTTCTTAAAGATGTTTTCTCCAGGATTATCTGCCTCATTAACAATAGTTTTTGTCTTAGAAGTATCTTTGATTTTATAAACTGACTATGCCTTATTCTGCTATGAATGCATGATACTCTACTTTAGTCCTTCAATAAACATATTACACATTTTCACCATGTTGTCTACAGGCACTTTTCTGCAGTATTAACAATGTCATCTTTATCATTACTATTATCATGATCACCTTATTTAGAACCATTTTGGCTTTTTCACCATCAGTCAATGAATGAACAACTGGAGCCTCATTATCAATGCTAAATACTGCTTCAATATTTAATCTCATTCTTTCAGTTTACTGAAAGACTCTGAAAGTATAGTTTTTGCATATGTAAGTAGGTCAGACATCATTCTTTTTCTCACTTGACACATGAAATCCTTCAAAGTCACCACCTTGTTCATTATTAATATAATCGCAGGCCAGAGGTTGTGCCAGGCATGTACAACTGTGTCTTTAATCATGGTCTTCTACGCAATGGCAACAAAATACATGGCATTCTTCATGCTAAACTCCTTTTGAAAACCTTCCACACCCATGCTTCTGTTCACTGCTGCTAGAAATCTGTTCTGCAACATGTTTTTATATTTACTCTTTATTGATCTAAGGATTCCCTGTTCACATGGCTGAATTAATGAAATCACATTTTTGTAGTTATAATCCTGTTCATCCTTCTTGCAGTGAGTATGAGCCACTGGTACAAAATGTTTGTGAAACCAATCAGAAAAGATGTTCCTGGTGATCCATGCCCCTTTGTTAGCATAATAATGCACTGGTAAACAAAATTCATTTCTTGAAAACCTCAAGGATGCAAGAGTTTGCCTATCACAGCAAGTTTACACTTATGTGTATATTCTGCTGTATCAGCACATCCCAGCACAGTTTAGTCCATCCTTGGCACCCTTAAAGTCTATAGGAGCTGGCTTATCAGCTGTAGGCAGTGTCTTTCTGGGACAATAACACCAAAACAGTGATGTTTCATCAATATTATAGATTTTCTCTGGTGTCAGATTTTCATCAGCAATTACCTTGGCAAACTCATCAATGAATTTCTCCACTGCTTCATGATCAGCAAATGGCTTATACACACAAATTTTAAAAAATGTTTTGCCATGTGTTTTAAATTTCTACAACCAGCCCGTTAGATATTCACAGTTTTCTTCAATTTTAAGTTCCTTATGATAGATCTTTGTTTGTTTCAAGATCAGCATACCATTAAATGGCATGTGTTCACTTCAACACTGATGGATCCACTCTTTGAATACACAATTAAGATCTTCATTTTAGCTTTATGCAGTGTTTTTCTATATTTCATTAACTTCTGTTTGTCACTATCAGAACAGAACTTCGACAGTTTATCTTTCTGTTTCTTCGGGTCATATATGGTGACCATTTTATCACAATACTCTTCTGTTAAGACATTTCACACTTACACTGCTGTCCAATTTCTTCAATAGCTTGACTCTCTATGACATAGATAAACATAAATGCTTCTTCTTTTACATATTACTATTACTCATAGGGTTAGCTGCAGGCCTCTTGACACTTCTAGCAGTATCTTTACACCAATGGAACAATATCTACACAGAAAACAGAGAATATGACAGATAACAAATGAACGTCTTGGGTCTGTGTGCTGCATCATGGGGAACCTGCTATTGGCACATCTACCTGCGCATTTGGCATTTTATTGCCCTGCGTAGTCATACTTGAATCAGGGAATCTGACTGTGCATGGAAAAGTTATATTTCAGCAGAGCCTAGGAGGCATTATTTCCCCTTAAGGACACTGAGTAAACTGTGTGTTATGTTGTGCCTGTGCTTGGACTGAGACCTGTTACATGAGGTCAGGTATGGCATTTTCCACTTACAGCGTCAAGACGGTGCTCAAAAAGTTTTGGATTTTGGAGCATTGTGGATTTTTATTTTTCAAATTAGGGATGCTCAACCACTATATACACCTCCATGTAAATAATTAATGTTGAGATAGCAAAGGGATTGCTGCTGGTGGATAGCTATGCCATGAAAATAGCAAGGAAGATGCAAAAGTTTTAAATTTGCTGCAGCAAAACTAAGTAGACTGAAAAATCTCTAAATTTGTGTGACAATTCAAATGAGATGTGATCTTTTCTTCTTGCTAAACAAGATTGTGTTCAGAGGCAGGTTTTCTGCTGCCTGGGCAATGTATGAATGACCAAGTAGCCGAATGAGATACGATATTTAACATTTCCAATTGACATATTATTTCTGTTCTTTTATGTTCTACGGGTTTGTTTATTTTTAGATGCAAAGAGAGTCATCATTGTTTTAGATACTGGAAGAGTTCCAAATTTAATTTATGTATTTTCTGTTAGTATGGAAAAAACATACACTTAGCTATCAAATATGATCCTGCCACACATATATCCCTCACTTATAAACAAGAAAGGATGCTTATGTTATTTATAATATTAATATAAACATATGGATTATTTTTTCCAAATGTGTTATTTCCATAATGTTATCACCATAGCTCTTTAAAAATGTTAACTTGATACAGGTTTAGGTTGCTTTGTTTACAACTTTCACAAAGTCTTTCTCTGATGACCTTTACAACGTATGAATTAGTTATATTTGTGCTGTTTTTCCTCTATAAGGGATGTCCTCAGAAACTAGAAAACAAAGTTATTCCTTTTCATAATTGGAAATCTGGTCATAAATATTGTTGTACGTACAAGGACCTTCATACTTCTGAAACATCAGGATTATGAGGAGATTTTGCTGTCATGTTAATATGTGTTACCCTTTGCTATGGTCAACTTACCACAATGTTAAATCTATAGCACTGAGCACAGTAAACCGTAGTAACTTAATAAGTATTTCTTAGATGAATGAATACATTGCCACGTTATTTAATCAATTCAATATAATTTTATCAATACAGGGTAGAAATATGATACTGGACAAAATATATGAAACAACTGTTTTGAGATGTTGGCAACAGAAAATATAGATTCAATCAAAAGTTTTATTAATAGAACAATATAGTTTTTATAAATCTACACATTTATTTATAAGGCCTATATGATAAAAATTATCACAGATAAACATCCTCATGTGTGGCTTCAAAGTAAATATTAACAGGAGATTTAAAAACTTCCAAAGCCCAGGCCACACCCCAGATCAACTAAATCAGGAAATTTGAGGTAGGGCCTAGGCATCTGTGCCTTTTAAAGCTCCCCAGGGGTTTCCACTGTTGTTGGAACAGTGGAACTGTAGTTGAGATTCATGATCTTAGAGAGTACCACAAAACTTCGCTTTGGCCTATATAAAATTTATAACAAGAATTTTCCTTTTGCTTCTATCCTATAGCACTTACTTTTAAGCCTTCCTTTTCTATAAATGTCACATTGCATGGACATTATTTTTATTTAGTCCATCTCTACTTCAGTAGACTGGAAGTTCCTTGAGGGCAGGACAAGTTTCTCATTTATCTGTGTGTCTCCGCTGTTTACCATCATAAATATCTACCCTGGGAGATAATGAACTAATGAACTGATTTTAAAATGGAATATGTGGAGCAAGGTATCAGATAGTAAGACCTTGCAAAGAGAATGAACTCTAAAAATTTCCATAGAAGTCTCCTTAAATCTTTGACTGAATACAAAGATGTACCTCTGCAAGGATAGAATTTTCTACTTCATGAAAAGAAGACGAAAATTGTGACAGACAACTAGACAAAATTAATCAGTACAAAAAGATGCAGAAATACTATTAACAGAAAGAGGCACTTAAAAGCTATTTACTTTTAATAATTTTTTAAATTTTATTTTTTTATTATACTTGAAGTTCTGGGGTACATGTACAGATTGTGCAGGATTGCTACATAGGTATACACATGCCATGGTGGTTTGCTACATCCATCACCTCTTCATCTACATTAGATATTTCTCCAATTGTTGTCACTTCCCAATACCCCCATCCCCTTCTATCCCTCCCCAGGCTTCCCCACTCCTCAACAGGCCCCAGTGTGTGATGTTCCCCTCCCTGTGTCCATGTGTTGTCATTGTTCAACACTACTTATACGTGAGAACATGTGATATTTGATTTTCTGTTCTTGTGTCAGTTTGCTGAGAATGATGGTTTCCAGCTTCATCCATGTCCCTGAAAAGGACATGAACTCATCCTTTTTTGTGGCTGCATAGTATTCCATGGTGTATATGTGCCACGTTTTCTTTATCAAGTCTATCCTTGATGGGCATTTGGGTTGGTTCCAAGTCTTTGCTATTCTAAACAGTGCCACAATGAACATACATGTGCATGTGCCTTTATAATAGAACAATTTACAATCATTTGTGTATATGCCCAGTAATGGGATTGCTGGGTCAAATAGTATTTCTATTTCTAAATT
>CAUYLG010014622.1:0-34220 GCA_963573385.1 Cacajao melanocephalus
GACTGCATTCTAGCCTGGGCAATAGAACAAGAATCCCGTTCTGTCTCCCTCTTTCTCTTCCTCTTTCTTTCTCTCTTACATTCTTTTTTTTTCTTTCTTTCACTCTCACTTTCTTTCCTCTCTTTTTCTTTCTTTCAAAAATAAAAAATAAAATAAAATAAAATAAATTTTTTTTAAAAATGCAAACAACCACTGTCGAGTGGAAAAGGAAGCTCCAGGCTATGACGTGTCATCCTGGAGGGCGGTAACCAGTGCAGTCTCTAACTCCACACAATTCTACCAATCGGCCTGTCAGGGGGACGACGCAAACCCCATCTCTCTAAATCTTCTTCAAACTGGCCCTACCACCCTGCTGTTTCCTTCATTAATTAGCTGGATAAATCCTAGACACAGATTCCTCCCATATTTGTATGAGACTCAGGTTTTAACTTTTTGATGGTCATCTGCACTAGGTACAGATAGGGAACTGGGGAAATTTGGGAAGACCCAAGACCGATGAGGTGAGGAGACTACCTGTCCAGCTTGTCCTCTCAGTCTCAGGAGTCCTGGCTTGGAAGACATGTACCTGGTGTGGTCACCATAAGTCAGAGGTATGGCTCAGAATGGGGTCCGTGGACCAACAGCATCCACAGCTCCAAATGGTTCATTAGAATTGCAAATTCCTGGATCCCATCTGCAGCCTCTGCCTCAGAATCCAGGTGTGAGGCCCCGAAAGTGTTCAGCAAGCCCGACTTATAATAAACCTCAAACCCGCTAGTGTCCTCCAGCTTTAATCCTTCTCCAAGTTGTTGTGGGTATAATATGACCTTTATTTTAAGATGAACCTCAGAACAAACAACATTTCTACAAAAATTCTTGCTGAGATTTTGATTGGGATTGTGTTGAATCCATAGAATTTTTTAATTATCTTAAAATCATCTTAAAAATAGTGAGTCTTTCAAAAAAAGAATAGCTGGACATGGTGGTGGGTTCCTATAGTCCCAGTTACTTGGGAGGCTAAAGTAGGAGAATCTCTTGTCCCCAGGAGTTCGCGGCTGCAGTGAGACGTAATCACACCACTGTACTCCAGCCTGGGAAACACAGCCGTCTCAAGAAAAAGAAGTGCATCTTCCAACCAATTAACACAATACATCACCCAATTTACTTACATTTTCTTTGATTTCTTTCAGTGGCATTTTCTAGTTTTTATTCATAAGTATGTCATATTTTCAATGCTAATGTGAATGGTACTTCTGAGGATAAACCTCACTTGGTCATGATATCTTCTTGTTTCTATATGTTCTTGTATTTGATTTGCTAAAATTTTGTTAAAAATATTTGCATCTCTGCTCTTAAAGAATATTGGTCCGTAGTTTTATTTTCTTGTAGTACCGTTAGCTGGTTTTAATATCAGAGTAATGACAACCTCCCAAAATGAGTTGGGAAGTACTCCCCTCCTCTTCACTTTCCTAGAAGAGTTTGTTAGAGTTGGTATTTTTCTCACTTCAATGTTAGATAGAATTTCCTAGTGAAGCCATCTGGGCCTGGAGTTTTTGTGGGAAGATGTTGAAGCACAAATTCAATTTTGATAATAGATACAGTATTATTTAAGCTATCTATTTTTTTTTAGTGGTTTCAGTAGTTTATGTCTTTAAAAATCTTGTCCATTGCATCTAAATTGTAGAATTTCATTTGTTCGTCATATCTCTTTTTTCTTTTTTTTTTTTTTTTTTGACCTCTGAACTTTTTATTGGCCTCCTGCTCCCCAAAGGGTCCCCTGCTTCTGCTGGCCTAATGTCTCAGAGCTTTGGTGTCACTGGTCTCAGACACCACTTTGCCACCCACTATCCGGTGGGTGGTGGAGTTGCTGCTGTCCAGGGCATCACCAAGATTGAAGTCCTCGCCATCTTCCAGCGGCAGTGGTAGGTGGTGATCTCAGCCTCCAGCTTGACCTTGATGTTCAGCAGGGCCTCGTGCTCCTGGGCCTGGTGCTGTCCCTCTGCCTGAGTCTGTGCCAGCTCTGACTCCAGGTGCAGCAGGATCCCGTTGAGCTGCTCCATCTGCAGGCATAGTGGGCCTCTACCTCCCTCAGGCTGTTCTCCAAGCTGATCTTTGTATTTCTCATGGAGTCTAGGTCGATCTCCAAGGACTGGACTGTACGTCTCAGCTCTCTGAGCCTCATCTCAGCAGCTCCAACCTTGGCGGACTGCGTGGTGACCACTGTGGGGCTCTCCTCAATCTGCTGAGATCATTACTTGTCCAGCTTCTCTCGGTTCTTCTGACCCAGCTCGTCATATTGGGCCCAGATGTCTGCCATGACCTTGAAGAGGTCCTGAGATTTGGGAGCATCTACTTCCATGCTCAACCCAGAGCTGGCAATCTAGGCTTGCGGGCCTTTTACTTCCTCTTCGTGGTTCTTCTTCATGACAGCAGCCCCTCCTTGAGAGCCTCGATCTCTGCCTCCAGCTGCAGCCGAGTGATACTGGTGTCATCAGTGACCTTGTGGAGCCCACAGATGTCACTCTCCATGGACTAGCACATGGCCAGCTCTGTCTCATACCTGACTATAAAGTCATCAGCAGCAAGATGGGCATTGTCCATCTGCAGAACAATACAGGCATTGTCCACAGTATTTGCGAAGATCTGAGCCCTCAGGTCCTCAATGGTCTTGAAGTAATGGTTCCAGTCTCTGACCTGGGGTCCCTTCTTCTCCAGGTGCTCCTGGATTTTGCTCTCCAGCTTGCGGTTCTCAGTCTCCAGGCTCCTCACTCTGTCCGGGTAGAAGGCCAGGTGGTCTTTCAGGCTTTGCATGGTCTCCTTCTCATTCTGGATGCCTCCCATTCCTGCCAGGCCCCCCAGCCATCCCTGCAGGCAGACCTCCGGACTCCATGCCACCCCAGAAGCTGGTGGAGCAGGACATGGAGATCCAGGAACCAGAGCTCCGGCAGCTGCATAGATGCCGGCCACACTGCTGACTGGCCAGGCGCCGTGGCTGGGCACCTGGTGGAGCCCAGGGACCGGTAGTTGGTGG
This sequence comes from Cacajao melanocephalus, assembly GCA_963573385.1. Classification (NCBI taxonomy): domain Eukaryota; kingdom Metazoa; phylum Chordata; class Mammalia; order Primates; family Pitheciidae; genus Cacajao; species Cacajao melanocephalus. The sequence continues at coordinate 3,011 of CAUYLG010014622.1, forward strand.
AGAACGTGGAACAAGTGGTGAAGCTCTTGCAGCCTGGGTGGGGGAGAGCCAGAGGACAGGACTCAGGCTTTGCTGACGATGACCCATCATATCCCTTTATTGTCCTTTTAAGACTGTAGAGTCTGTAGCAGTGTCACTTCTCTTGCACATTAACCTTCTAACATCGGTCATTTGTGTCTCTTCTCTTTTTCACCTGTTTAGTCTGGCTAGAGGTTTGTCAATTTTATTGATGTTCTTGAAGAACCAGGTTTTGGCTTCATTCCGTGTTCTATGATGTATTACTCCTTCCATTCCCCTCTCATCTTCACTAGCTCCTTTCTTCTGGTTACTTCAGATTCAGTTTATTCTTCTCTTTCTTAAGGTAGAAGACAAAGTCACTGGTCTGAGACTTCTCTTTTTCCTTAATAAGGATGTTCAGTGCTTTAAATGCCCCTGCAAATACTGATTTCACCGCGTTCCACAGATTTTCATATCCTGGTTTTCATCTTTAGTTCAAAATACTTTCTAATCATAGGTTCTCCTTTTGCCCATGAGTTATTTATAAATCTATTATTTAGTCTTTAAATATTTGGGGATTTTCTAATAACTTTCTGATATTAACTCTTACTTTAATTCCATGTGGTCAGAGCATATACTTTGTGTGATTTTATTTTTTTTAATTTATATTTGTTTTAAGGCTCAAGATAGGGTCTTGTTCCTTTATGTGTCAACTTGACTGGGCCCTGGGATGCCCAGATGGGACATCATCTCTAGGCATGTCTGTGAGTCGGTTTCCAGATGAAATCAGCATTCGAATTTGGGGACCCAGCAAAGCAGCTGGGCCTCCCCAGTGTGGGCAGCATGACCCCCACCCACCGAGAGCCCAAACAGAAGAAAAGGCAGAGGAAGGAGGAAGGGGCTTCCTTTTTTCTGCCTCACTGTTGAGCTGGGACCTCTCATCTCATCTTATCCTGCCTCCAGGCTGGGATTTACACTTTTCCTGGTTGTCACTTTTCCTGGTTGTCAGAGATTCAAACTAAGACTGAGCTACACGGCTGGCTTTCTTGGTCTGCAGTTTGCAGACAGCAGATGCTGGGGCTTTGCTGCCTCCATAATTGCACCCGCACAGTCCTCACAATAACTCACTCTCTCCTCTGTCCTCTCTCTCTCTCTTTTCTCTCTCCTCTCTCTCCCCCCTCCTCTTTCTCTCTTTCTCTCTCTCTCCTCTCTCTGAGATCTCTGAGAAGCATCTCCTCCTGGCTCTGTCTTCCTGGAGGCCCCTGACTAACACAGCTCTATCTCTGTAAACGTTCCAGGTCCACTTGGAAATCACCTGCCTTCTGCTGCTGTCAGGTGGAATGTTTAGTGAAGGGCCATTAGGCCTCTGCTGTATCTGACATGAGTACAGTAAGTCCAGGTTTTGTTTGAGTAGTGTTAGCATGATATACCTTTGTCTCTATCTTTATTATAACCCACCTGTGTTTTTATTTTTAAAGTGAGTTTCTCGTGATCAGCATACCTTTAAATCTTCTCCTTTAATAAGACTGGCCAGTGGGAGTGGGACCAGCTCCAGCCCTGGGGGAGCTCTGATCCTTTCTGAGGGACTTTCCTCCCCGGGGCAGCTTCCTCACTTGTGCTTGTGCTGATTAGGGTTCACTGAAGACCAGGCCCTCTCCCCAGGCCTCCACTCCCCTCCCACCTGCAGGGTGCTCATCCCATGGACTCCACCAGCCCTGGGACCCCAGTTCCAGCTCCTTAACTCAGAAAGCCCACAGGCTCTGCCTGGCTCCCTGCCCTGCACCATGGCCAGGAACCTCTGTCTTGAGCTGTGGCATCGCCAGGTCTCACCTTCTCTGTTTCCCGACTCCCAGGGATCCCTGTCCTTCATCACTTCATATCCGATGCATTAAAAACAACCATGGCTTCGTATTTTTTCTTGTATTGTAGTTGGTTTGGGTCAGTGGTTCCACTTACTCCACCTTAGCTGGAAGTGGAAGTTCTAAAATCACCCTTAAATCTTTCTGTGAGACAAGATGTATCCAAAAGAAAATACTCAGTAAGAAAGATTTTAATTGGATTTTTTGTCCACATGAAAGACTTGAAAGACAGGGTGGTTAACTCAGTTGGTCAGCGCCAGCCAACGAGGCTGGGTTTCTCCGCTGCACTCACCCCAGACCAGACGACCAGACGTTTCTCCTCCACGCTCAGGGTCTAGGAAGATCCGGGCAGGGCAGGCACAGATCTCCCAACGTGAAAAATGAAATTGCAGAAGCATGGACCCCACCGCCGTGAGTGGGTGGAGTGGGTCCCTCTGTGTGAGTGGGTGGAGTAGGTCCCTCTGCTGTAACTAAGCAGCACCCGCCTGGCCGCCACCATGCTGAAAACTCGACCTTAGCCACAGGCATGCATCGGTTTACTGAACTCCCAAGGACGGGGCAAGCGGCCCAGTGATAAAAGAGACAAACCAACAGGTGGGGACGGCTTGACTCATCCGAGGCCAGGCTGTGGAGGACTCGACCTCCATAGACACGTCACAGCAGCTGCACAAAATAGAAAATAAATGGACAGAGGTGAGTGGAGGTTCTCAGGCTCGGCTCTCAGCTGAGGACAGCAACCAAGGGGCGGGAGTGTTGCTTTCGTGAGCCAGGTGTGTGATTCTGTGGGCGGGTTCTGGGGACAGAGCTTTGCAGGGGTCCTGGGTCCCGGTGAAGTCAGTCTTAACAGGGGTACCTGGGACCTGGGTGTTCTCCAGACCGAAGGGGTGACTCTGAAAGTAATTGTTAAGTTAACAAGCAGTCCTGTAGGAAGCATGTGTGTGAACTCAGAACCAAAATCCAGGTCTGACCCAGCTGCCTCCCGTCTTCTGTCCCTTAAATCAGGCAAAACACGTCTGTACTTGGCTGTATGTTTTTTAATTTGGGGGTGGACTGAGAACAGCAGCCAGCATCTCAACATTTCATCCCTCAGTCCCTATTCCTCCCTTTTGGCAACGCGGGCTCCCCACCCTCACTTTCTCTTGCACCTAAACCATAGCCCTCGAATCCTGCCAACCGCTCAGCACCGCTGAGCCGTCACGCCTGCACCCAGTGCCAGGTGGGGCCTTCACCAACAGATTTTCCTGGAACGATGTGGGACTGTGAGCCTGGAACCTCAGAAATATCCACTCCCTCTCAGATGAATTCCACCCCCAACTCTCTGCACACACAAAGTCAGCCCAAATCGCAGCCACAGCAAATGAATGCGGACGCACACACTGAGATGCAGGCTTCAGTGTGGTGCCTGTGGAGGCAGCGAGGTGTAAAACACTGAGCTCTCATCCTCCTCTTCACTGGGAAGTGCAGTGGCCGGGGGAGAAGCAGAGAGGAGCAGGGCGGAGGGAGCACAGATCTCCCGCTAACCCTGCGCTCAGCCCACAGCAGGCCTGAGGCTCAGTGCAGGGCAGGTGCCACCCCGGACCTGGCTGGTTTATTTTGCCAGAGCGGATCACAGGGGAAGAGGAGCTCAAGCCTGCCCCGCAGGGATGGACCACATGACGCAGACCAGCTGTGACAGACTGCCGGCCACGACCACATGGGTTTATTAAATCTGAGAGCCGGCAGAGCCAGGAGCTTTCAAAAGCTGGGGCGCCTGTCGCAGAGGATGTTAGAACAACCCACCCCCACTTATCAATGGCGCTGGAACGCGCGCTTTCAGTGCCGCCCGCAAACCCCAAAGTGCAGATTTGTCTCATTGCTCTCAGCACTTTCTCAAAATCCTAAAAGGAATTCCTAGTCCGCTGCTCCCCAGCACCCGCCGCCGTGCTCCGTCACGATGGGGCGGTTTGAACTGGATCACGGCCCGTCCTCCCTCTGGGGATAAACATCTGTGGTCCAGCTGCAGGGGCTGTGGGTTTACACTCAGCCTGGTGCAGCCCCTGGGAGGAAGGGCGGCACACCCAGGAAACGAGCAGTGCAGTCAGGAAGGACCCAGCCTCAGTTTCCCCACAGCAGGCGCTCTGCGAGAGACCCTCCCACGTCGGTCTGTCTCCCGAGCTGGGGACCTGGCACATGGCTTGCTTCTCTTAGATGTTAAATGGCCTTTCCATGAAACAAGCTGACGTGGCTTTCAGAGGAGCCAGGATTCATTGCATCGATCCATCAATCAACGTATATTTACCAGGGGCCTCCTGTGTGCCGCGCACCGGGTGAGCACTGGTGACAGGCCGTGCCACTCTTGGGGGCCCAGGCTGACAGCCAGCAAGTGGGGAGTTTACGTGACGGGGACACAGTGCCTGCTGGTTCCAAAATCCACCCTCCACGGCAGGCAGGTGTCTGCACACAGTGTCGCTGCTGCTGCTTCGAGAACCAGCTCCCAGTTGTCCGTGGGAGTCCGCCTCTCCTCCACTGTCGGCCGCGTGCCCCGGGTGAGGCCAGTGGGTGCCCAGCAGCCCGGGGCACACAGCAGTCAGGACGGCTGGCCCCAGGCCACGGGGGCATGGCAGCTCTTTCCTCTGCTGGGTCTGGACTGAGGGGAGGTTGGCTGAGGGGACAGAAGGCCTGAGAATGACCACAGAAATGAGCAGAACCAAGAGCCAGAAAAAACAAAACTGCTCCCAGCAACATTGCTTGAGTCCTGGATCCAGCCGCACCTGAAGGCACCTCTCCCTAGGCTTTTTCAGTATATGTCCCAGTGCACGCCTTCTCACTCGAGCTTTTTGGATTTGGTTTTCTGTCACAAGCAAAATCCTGACTTCTGTTCTAAACCAGCTCTGTGTCTCTTAGAATCCAGTACTGTTGATTAAGGATCCAATGACCCCCAACCTAGCTAAGCCATGTGGTGGGGGATCTCCTGGAGTCGCAGGTTTTAGGGAGGCAGGACCCTTGGGCCTTGCCCCAGCCCTTCCCACAGTGAGGCCAGGAATGCTAAGGGCATATTCTCAGGGGCCAGGGATCTCCATGAGATTTGTGTGTGTGTGTATGTGTGTGTGCACGTGCATGCGTGCATGTGTGTGTGTGTTCATTTTTATAATGATCTGAAAACCACAAACAACAGCGTTCTGGCTCATATCAATGACAGCTCAGAGGAAAGCTGCCACATGGTCTCACGCCAGCACGTGAGTTTAAAATCGCACCCTCCAAGGCAGATGCTACGGCCCTGGGAGGACAGAGTCACCACCAGCGTGCAGGGGCCCAGCCACAGAGCCACGGCGCCCATGCCAGCCAACCCCCAACTCACAAGCCACCTGTGCCGGGCAGCTCCGCAAACAGGGAGGGCAGATTTCCTTACAAAGGCATCTGACTTTCTCAGTGTCATATTTGGGGTGTACTCATGAATTGATTCTCCCATCAATCTGATGTCTCAATCAGTAAAATGAAGAAGTTGCTAAAACAGAAGATATTGATAGTCATGATGAAGACTCAAATGATTCTTCTGTCTCAAAGGATAACATTCAGAGAAGGAACAAATTTATGACTGAACTCAACACTGGAACTTGGTTTTAGCATGACCCCATGGTCCACCCCATTAAATAACGGCCGTGACTGACCCCATGGTCCACCTCATTAAATAAATAATGGCTGTGACTTGGATAAGGAGAGAGTTTCTGGGAATCTAAAGTTGTGTTTCACCAGTAACTTTGTTCTGCTTTTCAAGAGGTAAAGAGGTTATAAGACATTTCTGCCCAGCTTTATTTCTGCACGTGGTTAGCTGCACAGCCGCCGCAGGGCTACAGCTATGCCACGTCACCTTGATTTCTTACTTCTAGATCCCAGAACTGTAAGAAAATTACTTTCTGTTGTTTTAAGCCACAAAATTTGTGGTACTTTGTTACGGCAGCCACAGAAAACTTGCAGAATGTTCATTTCATTGTGATCTAGCATCTACTCTGGTCTAGTAATGCATTCAGATTCTGATCGTGGCCCATGTGTCCCCAGGTGCACTGCAAACAAAGTCAGAGAGAAGAGAAACTGCGCATTTCTCTCACAGGAAGACCCAAGGCCGGGAGGCACCGGTTCACCTCCGACCCTGGGACAGGAGGCCGGGAGGGGCCTGCACGTGCTCTTCTTCTTTGCTAATTCTAACATCTGTATCAGTTCTGGTTTGGTTTCAATTTGTACCTCTACTCCTTACCATAGCTCCATCTTATATTCCTGCATACTCAAATATCTTTAGACTCTTATTTTAGGTTCAGTGGTGCACGTGCAGGCTTGTTGCATGAGTAAACTCATGTCATGTGTGTTTGTCATAAAGTTTTTTTTTTTACTTTAAGTTCTGGGATACGTGTGTGGAATGTGCAGGTTTGCTCCCTAAGTATACATGTGCCATGGTGGTTTGCTGCGCCTGTAAACCCGTCATGTAGGTTCTAAGCCCTGCACGCATTAACTGTTTGCCCTAATGCTCTCCCTCCCCTTGCCCCCTGCCCCCTGACAGGCCCCGGTGCATGACATTCCCTCCCTGTGTCCGTGTGTTCTCATTGTTCAACTCCCACTTATGAGTGAGAACACGCGGTGTTTGGTTTTCTGTCGCTTATACACATTATTTCATTCCCCAGATACTGAGCCTAGCACCCAATTTGTATCTTCACACGGTTAGCTACACATGCAGATATAAATTGGCTGCTAGGCTTTTCTGCTCCTCTCCTCCTCCCACTCCCCACCCTCACCCTGTGTTTCCCTTCTTCGTGTCCATGTGTTCTCATCGTTTAGCTGCCACTTATAAGTGAGAAGATGTGGCATTTGGTTTCTGTTCCTGCATTAGTTTGCTAAGGATAATGGCCTTCAGCTCCGTCCACAGGATTATCTCGATAGATGCAGAAAAGGCTTTTGATAAAATTCAACATCCTTCATGTTAAACACTCTCAGTAAACCAGATATTAAATGAACATACCCAAAATGATAAGAGCCATCTATGACAAACCCAGCACCGCCAACATACTGAATAAGGAAAAGCTGGAAGCATTTCCCTCGGAAACAGGCTGGAGACAAGGCTGTCCTGTCTCACCGCTCCTATTCAATGTAGTGTTGGAAGTTCTGGCCAGGGCAGTCAGGCAAGAGAATAAAATAAAGCGCATCCAAATACGAAGAGAGGAAGTCAAACTATCCCTGTTTGCAGTAGGGTGTAAACTAGCTCCAACTTTGTGGAAAGTAGTGTAGCAATTCCTCAAAGAGCTGAAAATGGGCTGCCATTTGACCCAGCAATCCCATTATTGGATATATACCCAAAGGAATATAAATCATTCCTCCATAAAGACACATGCACGAACGTGAATGTTCATTGTAGCACTGTGCACAAAAGCAGAGACATGGAACCAACCTAAATGACCATCAGTGAGAGACTGTATAAAACAAGGTACGTGTACATGACAGGATACTATGTAGCCATAAAAAGAATGAGATCGTGTCTTTTGTGGAACATGTTTTCGAGGCAGCCAGGAGCCGGGAGCCGGGAGCCATGCGTCCCCTTTCCCCCACTCAGTTTCACATGGAGGGCACCAGGGTGGCTGCACAGGATCTGACACAGATCTAAGGGGAAGGTCATAAAGAAGAAATGCTGCTTCTGAGAGACGCTGAACTAAGCATGAGAGACGCTGGGGGGGAACTGACCATGAGAGATGCTGGGAGGGGGGAACTGACCATGAGAGATGCTGGGAGGGGGGAACTGACCATGAGAGACACTGGGGGGAACTGACCATGAGAGACGCTGGGGGGAACTGACCATGAGAGACACTGGGGGGGAACTGACCATGAGAGACGCTGGGGGGGGAACTGACCATGAGAGACGCTGGGGGGAACTGACCATGAGAGACACTGGGATGAAACTGACCATGGGAGACGCTGGGGGGAACTGACCATGGGAGACGCTGGGGGGAACTGACCATGGGAGACGCTGGAGGGGAACTTAGCATGGGAGATGGGGGGGAACTAACCAGACCTAAATTGGAACTGACTCCAGGCAACCAGGGCCTCTCGGAAAACACTCAGGAAGCGCTGGGCTGGCAGAACTAGCAGTGCCTTTGGGGATGGATCCCTGGTAGGGTGGGAGTCCACACTGAAGGGCCTGCCCGGGGCGGGGGACACAGCCACACCAGATGGGGCTCCTCTCCACATCCAGCCGCTCAAGAAGGAGAAAAAGAGAAGAATTCTAAATGACACTCAGCCCCTCACACTTCAGGATGAGGCTCCCAGCCCACTTTGTATTATGATTAAACACACAGGCGTGTGAATGCCCTCAGCGCTGCACACACCTGTGCACACTCGCCCCCAGCACCCATTCCCCCTTTTCTCCTGGGCAGAGATTGCCAGACCTAAGTGTGGTGCCCAGTGCCTGTGACGGGCCAGGGCAGGGACGGTAACGAGGAGGCCCCTGCCCTGCGGACACAGCTGACTTACAGCATCCGACTCTGGCCTCTGATGCTGGACTCCAACTGAACCAAGCCACACCTGGGCAGAGGAAGGACGGGCACCTCGGCACCAATGTCAGCCAGCAGGAGAAAGGACGTGGCCCACAGAGCCAGCCACCTGCAGAGACTCATCTGCAGCCTCTGCAGCTCCGCACAGAGGCCCAGGGAAGAGGCTCTTCCAGGACGAGGCCTTCAGGGCACTCACAGACAGCACCAGCAAGCAAAGAACCAGGAGGAGAGGGGGCACCTCCCGACAACGCCCACAGGCTGGACCTGGGGACCCTCCCCACATGCGTCCCTGGGGCACGCACGACTGATGGCTCCTCAAGGCTTCCCAGCACACACCTCACCATCCAGACGCCTGTCAGTCACCGTCAAGCTGTGCTCCTAATACCTTAGAACAATACAGCATTCTCTAAAAAGATTCCTCTGCCGGTGGCTCTGGTCATAAAACTGCCGCCTTCCCACGCGAGGCCGTCTAATCTGAGAGACCCTCCTGCCTCCCGTGGGGCCGTCTAATGTGAGACGCCCACCTGCCTCCTGAGTCCAGAGGAGAACATCTTCACTCTTCCCGGCCGCAGCTCAGCTCCCCGCCTGCCTCAATGGGAGACGTCCCCAAACAGCTCTCTCCACCCTCCATCTGAGGGCTCCTCAAAAACAATGTTTTGCCCCCACCCTGGAATCCCAGACACCCACAGCAGCCCCCCATAGCCCCCCAAGAAGTGCAGGATCCCGAGGCTGCTGGGCTTCTAGCGCAGTGCTGTCCCACCCACGTGGAGGGCCAGCTCAGTGGTTTTTAGGTGAAATAGTAGTCAGTACCTTAAAATCTGGACATGCCACCTAAAAATTTGAGGCATCTACAGAAAAAGTTTGTCCAGTGCAGCTATGAGCCCTGGCTCAGCACCGCCGCCCTGGGGACATGGCTGCGTCTCCGTTTGCTGCAGACTCCACCACTCCCTGTTGTCCTCCCCTACACTGAGCCAGATGAATAACGGATTCTGCAGCTAAAATTCCTTCCTAGAAGGCCTGGCTTAGGAAAGTCCCAGCCCCACGCTGGGCTCCGGAAGTCATCACCACCATCCTGACTCCCAGGCCAGCTCCCGGCCCAGCTGCTGACCCCCATGGGGTCTCGAGGTCCATGCGACGTTGCTTTCTCTGTGGGGCTTTCTGGGACACCCCACCTTGTGCTCTGTGGCAAGGGGGGTCTGCAGCCACGGGGCGTCTGTCCCCCCATGGCTCATTCACTCAGACCAAACATTGCTGCAGCCCAGGACCCCTTGGGAGGGCGCTAGCGGGCAACACTGTATACCCATCAAGCTGGATGTGGGGAAGGCAGCTGGGGGCTTCGAGACGCTGGGACCTGGGCTGCCGCTTCAGTGGGGCGGCCACACTGGGCCAGGCGCCGGCCAAAGTCCCATGAGAAACTATGGCCTATCCAGTGTGCGGCGGCTCAACAGACGCGAAATACACCCCCTCCCCAAGCTGGAACCCGCCCCTCCCCTCCCCACGCTGGGACTTGGGCTCCACCATCTGTCCTGATGGCTCCAGGCACCAAGGGCCTTGTCTGCTGATCCAGGGAAGGGAGAGAGGGCTCAGACTGGAGGTGGGCCAGGCAGCGATGTGCATGGGGGCAGGTGTCCCCTGGCAGTGGGAGAAGGTCACAGTGGAGCTGAGAAGGTGCAGCCTCCGCCCTGAGGCCTCAGCCTCGAGGCCCAGGAGAACAGAGTCAAAGACAGGCGTCCCTGGAGCACAAGACCTTCCAGGATGCTCTGGGGGAGACAGAGCCTGCAGACCCCTCCTCAGCCTCCTCCAGGAAGAGGAGGAAGCCTGGGCTGCAGCTGCGCCTGGGTCGCTCCAAGCACCGAGAGGTCCGAAGCAGGGGTGGGAGGCAGGGGAGGGGGGGCACAGGTCTCTGGCATTTTGTAAAGGGAGCCGCGCTCGCGTGAGCTGGACGAAGAGCCCACTGCACTGTCCTTGTCCTCTGCCGCCATCTGCCAGTGCAGCCGGGACCAGCCCTTGGACCCGCGGGCGGTCGGGGGGCCTTGTGGAGAAGCAGAGACCCCCACACAGGTGTCTAACCATGGACGTGGGCGAGCGCTTAGGTTAGGAACATTTTTCTTAAAACAAGCCATGACTGTGGCTCACTGATTAGTGGTTAATAGCACCCAGCTCAAAAATGACTTCCTAATGTGATCGCCGCCCCCTCCTCAGCCATAGACGGCACCCCTTTCTCAAGGGAGGGCGGCCCCTGGGAACCAGGAGGCCTCATGGGGAGGGGCTGCCACCAGCCTTGGGAGCCCTGGCCCTGAGTGTCACCGAGCATTCACCTTCATGGCACATTTCAAGGAAGGGCCCTGGGCCTGACCTCTGGGCTCAGGATGGCTCCTGCGTGCCACCGTGAGCGCAGGGCCAGGGTGCTTCAGACGCCGTCCTTAAGCAGTGTGGAAGCCCCCAGAGTGGCCGGCAAGGGGACACTGGGCTCAGCACTTGCCAGCTCCCCGGCAGACCCTCCTGGGTCCAGGTTCTAGGGTCCAGTGTCCAGCAGCCCCTAAACTCTGGGCTCTCGGGAGGCAGGAAGGACAGAGTTGGGTGATACCGCCCACAAGGAAGGCTCAGCCTGCGCTGCTGCTGCTGCGACTGTTAGGACGCCGGCTTCACACTCACAGAGCCCAGGTATGGGGCGCAGGACGGGGCCGGGGCGCAGGACAGGCTGGTGAGCAGGAGGCTCGGAGGCAGCAGGAGGAGGAGATGCAGCGGGCAGGACTCCTGGGCTGGAAGGCGGCTGAGCCCAGCAGCTGGACCCCGCAGCCTGGACGACCGCATCTGCTGGGGTGCGGGTGGCGGGTGCAGGAAAGTCCACTCGGAACCTCCGTGGTGCCGCCGGGTCGTCTGGAGCCCACCGCACTGGGGAAGTTCAGGAAAGAGAAAGAGACACCGAAGCCTCAGCCTGGCGCAAAGGTGTCCTCCCAATTCCTGCTCCACTCTGGCTCTCTGGTTATGCAGACGGTGCAAACTTGACCTACAAGGTCCGAAACGCAACGCGTGGGAATCAGACGTGCTCCCTGCGACGTGGCTGCTCCGTCAGGCACGGTCAGCCTGGTGGCCTCCCAGATGGTCCCTCCGCACACGCGTTAGAATGAGGGGCCTGGAAGCAGGCGTTCTGAAGTCACAGGGGGGTGTTTTGACTGTTGGTCGTTTTGGCTTCTCGGCTCCCTCCTCCCGCGTGCCCAGAGCAGGTGGCGGGGGGCCCGGGGCGCGCTCATGCACAGAGACCTGGGGGAGACCACCACGGGCTTTCCAACGCGCAGTCATGCTGGACGCGCGTCTCCCGGGGTCGTTCCGTTCCGGTTTAGGTGCTTCCTCCTATCTGCGCGCCCGCAGCGGTTTCTCTGAAGCAGCTGCTGGTTCTCACCGGAGTCTCCCACCCCTGCTGCGTGAGCACCGCGTTTCCACTTCGTGCGGCGGGTGTTCTGTGTGCTGGGTCAACTCACGGGAGTCCTGAAGCCAAGCCCCAGGTCCCAGGGAGCCACAGAGCAGGGTGTCCTGAGCACACTCTGGGGCTCGGGAAATCACAAACAGCTCCCAACCCACTGATGACACCACAGAACTCCACTTAAAAAACTGTGAAGGATAATATAAAAAATAAGTGTAAGCCGGGCGATCGCGGCGGGTCACGCCTGTCATCCCAGCGCTTCGGGAAGCTGAGGCGGGCGGATCACCAGAGGTCGGCAGTTCGAGACCAGCCTGACCAACGTGGAGAAACTCCGTCTCTACTAAAAATAAAAAAAATCTGGGCGTGATGGTGCACACCTGTCATCCCAGCTACTCGGGAGGCTGAGGCAGGAGAATTGCTTGAACCTGGGAGGCGGAGGTTGCAGTGAGCCAAGATCGTGCCATCGCACTCCAGCCTGGGAAAAAGAGCAAAACTCTGTCTCAAAACTAAACATAAAAAATAAGTGTGCATTCTGCTTTATGACAGTAAATGAAAATTTCCCAAAAGCTTTCACCTTAAAACTGTCAATTACTTGGAAACATCATAAGGAAATAAGTGACACTGGAGTTTTTTTGTAAATGTGACTTTGTGCTTTTCCCTGAAAAGAGAGCATGGAGGCTGGCCCTCACCGTGCTGACAGCTCCCTGAGGCCTCGAGGGATGGAGCGTGAGAGAGGAGCCCTGTCTAGGGATGGAGCTGAGAGAGGAACCCTGTCCAGGACAAACCCTGGGGGCTTCACTTTATGCATCGACCTGAGGGCACCAGGTCTGCGAGGGACCGTGTTTCTGAGTGTGGCTGGGACGGTGTTTCTGGACAGACAGACTGGCTTCTGAATTGATGGACTGGGTAACTGCCGAGTGCTCGGTGTCATCCAACCCTCTGACGGCCTGACAGGGCTCGGTGGGGAGGAAGGTGGAGCGGCCTCTGATTTCCTGCCTCCTGCTAGGTCCAGGACGTCTCATGTCATCATCTCTGGCCCGAGGTCTGGAATTTGCACCAACCTCCCTCGGCGTCGGGCTGACTGACACTGAAGGCTTTCCTGGGTCCCCAGTGGCAGACCAAGAGACCGCTCAGCCCGTCACCGTGTGAGCGAACTCCTCACAATAAATAAGTCAATCTATGTATGGGCTACACAGAGAGACCCTAAGCATTTCCACGCCTGCCTCGAGTGTGTCTGCATCATTGTTTTGTGATACACATTTCCCCTTTGTTAAGTGCAAAGGCTGCCATTCCTGAGACACAGGGGTGGGCAAAACGAGGGACTTCCAGATGCTCTGATGCCCCTGCCCGGACACCGGCCCCCTCCCACCCACGAGGCTTCCTGGGAGCAGCCATCAAAAGAAGAAACCAGTCCTGACGGGAGCTGAGGGCAGCGGAGACACAGCCAGCGGCCCGCCAGACTCCCACACCGCCAACAGCTGCCCGCCGGTCGGACAGCTCTGCCAGGGATGGTGCCCAGAGGGCGGCACGTCTTTCTGGGACTGAACCGATGCCAAGCGTGCATGTCACCGAGCCCATATAACAGGGAGCGGCAGACAAGATACAGGCGTCCACCCCAGAGAGGACAGGCCGAGGACCCTGACAGACAGCAAAGCCCGCTGGCCGCTGAGAAATGATTGGAAAAGTAAGCTCTTTGTGATGTGCCAAGCGCTGTCCTTGCTTGAGAGATTGGCACTGCATTTGGGGGCCCTCAGAATGTGAACAAAGTGCGGAGATATCTGGCACAATACATGAGCCCACCTGTGCTTCGCCAGGGGAACTGAACTTTGTGATTTTGTTTTCCCACTGGGATTCCTGACGTCAACGCCTCTGGCGAGGCAGCGTCTCCATCTCCGCCCTCCTAACACGCACCTTCACGTGTCTGCTTTTTCTCTGTCTCTGCTGGTTTGCTGGTTCTTCCTTTTGCTGTTGGTTTGCTTTCGTGCCACGAGGGTTTAAAGGGCTGCCTTTGGGGCTAAGCGTCCTGAGAGCAGAAGCCCTGACACCCACGCTGCTCTCTGAAGCCCCGCCAAGAACAGCCAGGTCTCAGCTGTCAGATGTTTTCCAGCTGTTACTTGGTTTGAATCTGACACCAACCCAGACACCAGAGGAGATGCAAAGTCCAGGGTCAGCGGCTGGGCCCGGCCCTCGCTGGTGGGCTCTGTGCAGTCCCCCTCCTCATTGGCTGAGTTTCCACTCATGGAATTCACCGCCCGCGTCCTCAGCACAGGCAGGCAAGGCTGAGTTCAGTTCCTTCCTGACTGACTTTGCATTTCTAAGCTTCTTGAACAAAGGGCAAGGCATCGATGGGCGACTTCTGTGGCCCTCCAGGGGCAGCCTCCCAGCAAAGCACCCAGCTCCTACATCACGACAGGCCACTCAGGCTGCAGCGTCCACGCCTCGCAGCTGGAAGCCCCCAGCCAGGAGCCACATCAAGCTCCCTGAAAGAGTCCTCAACCCCTGTTCGTTGCAGCCTGAGCCGAGCCCTCACCCGCTCTGCCTGAATCAGGTGACGTGTTTGCAGGGAACAGGCCTATGGGTCTCAGCTGCCTGGTTTTCCCCACACTCCTGCCACCCTGTGTTCTTCCCCAGCAAGAGGGAAAGGTGGGGGGTATGGTGAGAAATGCCTCCAAGGCCAAGCTGAAGAACAGAGCACGCTGAGGGAGTAGCCAGGCTGCAAAAATGGCTCCATCCACCCCAGAGGCCCCGAGGAGCTCAGAGGACAGCAGCTTAGGGGCTCAGGCAGCCCAGGACTGTCAATGCCTCGTTCATTCCAAGACCCGCTGCCTTGCCCCCCGAAGCGCGGCCCTGGCTCCCTTGTGTAAACCTCATCCTCAAGCACAGAGCAGGGCCATCCATGGAGACCTGGGGCCAGGCCAGGGCAGGCACAGCCCAGGACCCAGGCTCCACGCGTCCCAGACAGCACCGACCTGCAGCAGAGCAGGCTCCCACCTCTGGGTGAAATCAGGCTCCGGAAAAGGCTGCTGCTGTCGGCATCCGGCCCTTTCCCTTTGTCATCGACATTCTTTTTTTTTTTTTTTTTTTTTGAGATGGAGTCTCATTCTGTCACCAGGCTGGAGTGCCGTGCTGCAATCTCAGCTCACTGCCACCTCCGCCTCCCGGGTTCAAGTGATTCTCCTGCCTCAGTCTCATGAGTAGCTGGGATGACAGACATGCCCTGACACGCCCAGCTAATTTTTGTATCTTTAGTAGGGACTGGGCTTCACCATGTCGGTCAGGCTGGTCTCGATCTCCTGGCCTCAGGTGATCCACCTGCCTCCACTTCCCAAAGTGCTGGGATGACAGGCATTAGCCGCCGTGCCTGGCCTTGGACATTCTTGATGGCTGCAGATTGATATTCTAAGACTGCTGGCGTCCCAATTTCTGAGTCATAGATGCACAAGTCCAAAATAATTGAACAGTAAAATTTTCAGTCAGCCTTACTCTAGCATATCAAATCGCAGAACTGAAGTTTTTCAGCGTCACCTGCCACGTTTAACCCCACTGCCGGGTTTACATATTTCAAACCAAAAGTACCCAATAACCAGGTGTCAAGAGAGGCCCACTGAGCCAGGCACGTGGGCTCACACCTGTAGTCCCAGCACTCTGGGAGGCTGAGCCAGGAGGATCGCTTGAGCCCAGGAGCTCAAGACCAGCCTGAGCAATCTAGTGAGACCCCGTCTCTACAAAATACACAAAACGTAGCCAGGCATGCTGGTGCACACCTACAGTCCCAGCTACTCAGGAGGCTGAGGCAGGAGGACCGCTTGAGCCCGGGAGGTCAAGGCTGCAGTGAGCTGAGATCGCACCACTGCACTGCAGCCTGGGAGACCTGTCTCAAAAACAAGGAACGGACATGGCACCAGAGCCACAGCTCCATCCGAGAAACACTGGCCTTGCTGGTGGGTCCATGGATCACCCGCACGAACACAGAAAGTTAGAAGTCTGTCAGGACTTAGATTCTGAAACAACCAAAAGCCCAAAACGGGATCTGTCCTCCGTTTCTGCTTCTGGCAACCCAGGAGACTGCTCCAGAAGGCGGAGCGGGCAGAGCGTGATGGAGCCAGCCAGGAGCCACCTGAGGCCTGAGCCTCAGACAGCAGCCTCCACCATCCTCCCACGCCAGGAAGGCGGGGACCCCGATGCTCCAGGCTGAGCCAGCTCCTCTGCCATCGGGTGCTGGAGCACAGACCCCTCAACAGGAGTGGCACAAGGCGGCTGAGCTCTTCTCCATTTCCTGTTTTCCAGAATGTGGGTGAAAGGTCCCCTCGGAAGAATCCCGGAAGAGTCGCGTACGATGCAGGTGGGATAAAGACATTTTGGGAGAAAAAAATCGAGCATCATGCAAGACACCTGCAGAACGAGGACATGAGGGTTCGCAGGAGCGCCCTGAACAAGTGAGTCGGGGTGCGCCGCACAACGGGGACCCCGTCCCTGAGCCACATTTGCCACCCAGGGGCAGAGCCCAGCCAGCACTGTGCAGGGACCCAGCCCTAGGCCTCCACCCACCATGAACCCCTCAGCTCCAGGCCTGTGAAAGGGGTGCACCCCCGGGGGAAACCGGCAGCCATCGACTCACCTTAACAATCACACTCTCAACAGCAAGTGGGAAATGACAGGACACCACGTGGCTAGGAGCCCAGAAACACCACCGTCCCGGCGACCCCACACCCCAATACCTACGGCCAATCCACCCACACCCCAACACCCACACCCCAACACCCACACCCTCTTCACCCACATCCCATCACACACACACCCCCTTCACCCACACCTCCTTCACCCACACCCCACACCCTCACACTACCGCACCCACACCCCCTTTACTCACACCCCCTTCACCCACACCCCACACCCTCACCCCCTTCATCCACACTCCAGCACCCACACCTTCAGCCACACTGTTTCCCCACCTTCTTTTGCCACACCCCAATACCTACACCACAACACCCTAACACCCCAACACCCTTCAACCACACCCCAACACCCACACCCAACACCCCAACCCCCTTCATCCACACCCCAAAACCCCAACACCCTTCACCCACACCCCTTTCACCCACCCCCTTCACCCGTACCCCAATACCCACACTCTCTTCACCCACACCCTATTCACCAACATCCCAAAACCCATGTTCCTTCACCCAACCCTTTCACTCACACCCCATTCACCCACACCCCAGCACCCACACCCTCTTCACTCTGCCATCTCCCTGTCACTCGTTCCAGGATCACAGGAAGTTTTCCAGGAGGAAATGTCTTTCTCTGGCTTGTTTTTCTGAGGGTCGCTGCCCTTGAGTGACGTATCCGCACTCACGCTCTTCCTCCTCCTTGCAGACACGTTCAGAAAGGCAGACACCAAGCCAGCATGCCATTCTCTCCTAGGGCCAAGGCCAGGGGTCTCCAGGTGCTGCGTGGGTGACCCTGAGCCGCCCCAGGGTGTGCCCACTGCTCAGGGACAGCTGGGTGGGAGGGGGGCTCCTCATTTGCCGCCGGACACTGGCCTTACACGGCAGCTGCTTCCAGACGCTTCAGGCAGCCCTCAGTGCTCAGGCCCTGGGCCGGAGAGCCACGGTGCCCCTTCCTCAGTCCGAGGCAGCCCCACAGAGCTGGGGGTGCCCCTCCCCACTCACCAGCCACCCAACTGCTGGCACGGACCCAACACAGAGCTAGCACCAGGCAGGCGCTCGGCAGACAGTGGGGAAGGAGAGGGCTTCACCTCGAGTGCCTGCCCTGCAGGCCCTGCCTCGTCCCTGCCCTGCACTTCCCGGGCTTGGGCCTGCGTGCCTCTGTGTGTCTCTCCATGTTCCTCCATGTGCCTCCGTGTGCCTTCGTGTGCCTGTGTGCCCACGTGTGCCTGCGTGTGCTTGTGTGTGCCCGTGTGTGCCTCCATGGGCCCACCTGTGCCCGCGTGTGCTTGTGTGTTCCTGTGTGTGCCTTCGTGTGCCCGCGTGTGCCTCTGTGTGCCTTTTTGTGCCTTCATGTGCCTGTGTGCCCACCTGTGCCCATGTGTGCTTATGTGTGCCCGTGTGTTCCTGTGTGTGCCTCTGTGTGCCGTGTGTGCCATGTGTGTGCCATGTGCCCTGGTGTCCTCTGGCCACTGCCCGGCTGCAGGTGCCAGGAGTGGGCTTGGCCCGGGATCGTGCGTCCTCGCCTCCTCCTCTGGCGCCTGAGGCGAAGGCATGCACTGGGGTCTCTCAGGCCCCGCGGAGCCTCGGTTTGCATAACCCTCTCCATCTACCCACACAGCCCGGTTCTCCCCACACCCCCAGGCCAATCGCTGGTGTAAAGGAGGTCACTCTTAGGGCTCCCGTAGAGCAGCCTAACTTTCCTCCTGCGTGAAGCCTAGTGTGCTGGGGTGAGCCCCTGGGCCAGGCGCACCACGGGAAGCTGCTGTGAGAGGAGCAGGCCCTGTGCAGGAGGCTGGCCATTCACAGCCCCAGGCTCAGGTCCCCATGGTCCCCGGTGGAGGGATAGAGGTGGCCGGCTCCATCACCACAGGCCTGGCTATCCTGGGAGCCCGTCTGGGACAGACAGCCAGCCGTGAGGGCTGAGGACTCCAGGGCCGGGGGCACGTGTCTGTGGGACAGCAGCAGCGCTGATGCCCTCCCCCGCTGACCCATCACTAGTAGGGTGTCCTGGGCCCCGCCGGGCCGCAGCAGTGGCCTGGTGAGGGTGGACGTGGCTGCTGCTCGGGGGCCACCGTGGGGCCAGCCGTCGGGGCCACACCGCCTGCCACTCAGCAGCGCCATCTCACCTGGGCCCTGGGTATCTGGGACAAGTGTCCTCATGGACGCAGCTCACCCTTGGCTGGAGCTGGGCACCCACCCCACTCTCCAACAGCTAAAGCCAAACACACCCGAGACTGAAGGAAGTGGCAGCCGCAGGGAGGTGGGGATCTGCCCAGGTCTGGGGGAGGCTGGACCTCACCCTAACCAGGCCATTCCCACCGCCAGGCCCCCCATGCGTGGGGCTGAGGTCCCAACACAGCACCGTCCACTGTGGCCCGGCCAGGCAGGCGAGAAGGAAGTGGGCACCCACAGACGGCCAGGCGGGGCACAGACAGGCCCCAGGCAGCCACAGAGGCCACCCCGTCCTGCGGGAGGGTGCCTGCCGCTCTGTGAGCAGACCAGAGACGGGGCTGCAAGAGCTCAAGCTCAGGCTCAGTCTCTCTGGGGCTTGGCAGCTTCCAGACGTGGGGGCCAGGCTGCCTCCCAGGGCACGCAGTTTTCCTCTCCTGTGAGGAGGGTCCTGCATGAGACCCCCCCTCACCCCACTGCTGGGCAGCAGCCTAAGCTGAGGCTGGCCACAAGGTCCCAGGGCCCGACCTGGGATCACCTCAGGTGATCCACCCGCCTCGGCCTCCCTAGCTCTGTAATCCAAATCCAGCAAGGTCACGGCTGCCGCTGGGCAGGGACGCAGTGACACCCAGAGTCCCGCGGGGAGTGTCGCACTCCTGCTCGCACAGGTGCCCAGGTGCTGAGAGACGCAGGCTTGGCAGTCGCTCAGTCCGGAGAGCTTGACTCACAATGCCGAAATTACCGCCTGCCCCAGGCTCCGCGCGGGATGGGCTGAGCAGCTGGAGGGGAGGAACAAGATGCTGCAGAGCCCGGGGAGGCACCCAGGCAAAGCCCCGGCGGCCGCTGAGGTCCACACCAAGGACAAGATGGCGGCCTGAGGACCACAGAGCTCCAGACTGCATGAGCTTCCGGAGGGTTGTGGAGAAAGCACACTGCCCGTGGGGTCCAAGCATCCATACCAGAGTTCACAGGATCTTCATCATGGAAACGGTCTGCACTTCCCTGACCCTGTAATAATCCCACCTCAAGGCCACGCTGCGGCAGAGACCCAGGGTTCTCCAGCACATCACAGGTGCTCAATAAAAGCTAAGTCAGTTGGATTGAGTGTTTCATGCTAAATTTTCTTCCTGTCTTTAAGATTTACACGTAGTAAACACTTGCCATGATGTCGTAAACTTGCAGCAAACTCTCAGGGAGTTCTTCGGCTTCCTGACCACCTCCGATTTCAGATTTAAGTGCAATTTTATTTCACCTTTAATCAAAACAAGTCCATAAGTCTCAACTTCAGGATATGCCTTAAACTGCATAAAGCTTTCTGCTTTTCCAAAACTCTTTTAATTATTTCATACTTAGTACCCGAGACATCTCAGAAAATTAAACATGCTCACCTTTACAGTTGAAAAAGTTCAGATTTAGAACCAGCAGCGTCTCCCAAGGCCACAAGGGCTGCTGGAGCTGGGATTCCCCTCCTGGGGCTCAGCACAGGCCCTGAGAGCCCCACGGAGTCTGCAACCGTGCTGGACAGGCCAGAGGGAGGGAGAGGGGCCGCAAGGCTGCACAGAGGCCAGACGGTGGAGAACCCTTGGCTGCAGCCGAGGCCGGCTCTGATGCCCGTACCGGCACCCCACACCTCCCGTGCTGTCTTTTATAGCCACAGGGATCAGCCCTCAGGACACAGAAGCGCTGGGGCCGCTGTGGAATCTCACATCATCTCCCCGGTTGTCGATGCTTATGGGGTTCAGGTTCTGTTTTGTTTGGACCCTCTGGTCAAATTGTCAAAGACGAGGAAATTAGCCCCAGCTTTGCCAGTCGTGGATAACCCAACCAGCACTAACCAGAGGAAAGCGCAGCCAGGGCACGTCCAGGGCACGTCCAGAGCAGGTCAGCACCAGGCTCACCCTCACGGCGGGTGACCTGGGGATTCACAGCCAGGGAGGGAGGCAATTAACAGCCCTAAAGACAGTTCGTGAACAGAAACCACTCGCTAATCGTTGCAAAGCCCCAGACTGCCAAGGAGAGATTTTATCAGATGATATCCTTAGACACCATAACTGCCAACCCTATAATAAACTGAGGTGTCAGTCTGGACTTTTGGGGGATGGAGGAGCACATTCACGCTGCAACTTTCATCACAGTTTGGCCCTGCAGAACCTTCCAGAACAGCCGTCCCTCCTGCCGCCTCGCTCTCCAACAATGTAGTCAGCTTCCCATAAAGGGGAGAAGTCCTGGCCACAAGGCAGTGGGCAGTCTGCCAGCCACGTCTTCTCTCTCTTTGTCGTTAATCCTCAGGCAAAGCTGGGCCCAGCTCCCAAGGCTGGAAGGTGCCCAGTGCAGAAGAGAGACAGCGAGAGAAGGCAACCAGGCAGGGCGGGAGAGGGGCAAGGGGAAGAGGTATGGCTGGCCGGCTTCCAGGGAGAGGAGAGGGACACCAGCCCTCAGGGCCCTGAGCCCAGAGCCCCTCCTCACACCTGGCCCCTTTGCCATTCACCTGGGTACAGAGGACATTTCTCAAATCTTAGCTCCAGGAGCTGAATTTCAGTGGAATGCCCATTCTTTTTATGAGGCACAGACAGGAGAGGACCTTGGTTGTACACCCAGTAGTCACAGGCATTCCCATAATCCACCTGCACGACTTGTCAATTTCTAAAACCAAACTCAAGGCCGGGTGAGGTGGCTCACACCTGTAATAACAGCGTTTTGGGAGGCCAACGTGGGCAGATCACCTGAGGTCGGGAGTTCGAGACCAGCCTGACCAACATGGAGAAACCTCGTCTCTACTTAAAATATAAAAAATAAGCCAGGCATGGTGGCGCATGCCTGTAATCCCAGCTACTTGGGAGGCTGAGGCAGGAGAATGGCTTGAACCTGGGAGGCAGAGGTTGCGGTGAGCCAAGATCGCTCCATTGCACTCCAGTCTGGGCAACAAGAGTGAAACTCTGTCTCAAAAAAAAGAAAAAGAAAAAAACCAACATCATTGCTCAAGCCTGGATGATACTAGCTCGCTGGTTTCTTCTCGTCCTGCTAAATCTTTGAAAGGCTTTCCATAACTCCTGTCAAACTTTGCCAAATTCAATACAGTTGGCATTTAAATATAACTTTGGGGTCGTGCGCTGTTCCTTTTTCGTAGCTGCGGCTGGGTTGGAAAGGCAGGAGGGGTGCTCCTGGCCAAGCTGCTCGGGGCTCCGGGGCTGGTCCTTCGCTGCTGGTGCCTCAGGTTCCCATCTAGAATCGGTCCCCACGGTTCCTCATCCAGACAGGCTCTGAGACTCAGAAGATTCCCAATTTTAGAAAATGCTGCAGTGCAGACCCCACAAGTTAATTTCTTAAAAAGGCAACCTTAATTTCTTTGAAAGATTGTCTAAAGTAAAAGTAGCTTTGTGTTATGGAGTTTGTAATGCAGGTAGAAGTTAAACATATGACAACTGTCGCAGGAAGAGCAGGGTCAGAGGAATTACACTGTTACGGGTCTCCTACATTTCATGTGAAGTGAAAGGCTGATAAATTAAAGATGCATTTTCTTGTCTGTAGAATAACTACTAAAAATAGTACTAACAAGAGGAAGAGCTAAGAGGCCCACTGAGGAGTAAAACAAAGTACTAAAAAATTCCAATTCACCCAAAAACGCAGGAATGGAGGAACAAAGGAACAAAACATGACAAATGAAACACAAATGACAAGATAAGACACTTAGAGCAAGATGGGGGATCTACAGCGGCCTCATCACTCATTCCATGAACGGCAAACGGAGAAACTCCACATGCAAAGCAGGGATTGTCACCCAGACCCAATTCCATCTACAGACACCCACTTAAGATATAAAGACAGGTTGGGTGTTTGTAGGATAAAGAAGGATCCACAGTGGGCCAGATGTGGTCCCAGCATTATGGGAGGCAGAGGAGGGAGGATCTCTTGAGTCTAAGAGTTTGACCTGTAATCCCAACACTTTGGGAGGCTGAGGGGGGCGGATCACCTGAGGTCAGGAGTTCAAGACCAGCCTGACCAGCGTGGTGAAACCCTGTCTCTACTACAAATATAAAAAAGTTCACCAGGCATAGTGGCAGGCGCTTGTAATTTCAGCTATTCCGGAGGCTGAGGCAGGAGAATCGTTTGAACCTAGGAGGCAGAGGTTGCAGTGAGCCAAGATCGCACCATTGCACTCCAGCCTGGGCAACAAGAGCGAAATTCCATCTAAAAAAAAAAAGGTCGAGGGTTGAAACCAGCCTTGGCAACCAGCCTACAAAAAATACCCAGAAAAACCCAGCTGGCTTGGTGGTACGCACCTGTGGTCCCAGCTACTCTGGAGGCTGAGGCGGGAGCATCAGTTGGGCTGTAGTGAGCCGAGATGGGGCCACTGCATTCCAACCTGGGCAAGTTTGAGACCTTTTATAAAAAAAAAAAAAAAAAAAAAAAAAAAAAAAGGAAAAAAGAATAGAAAAAGAAAAAAAAATACACAGCACCAATTCTGTGCCTAAGAAAGCCACCCTGGGGCACTAACATCAGACCAGGTGCCACCCTTGAAGATAAAGAGGGGTGTTCTGTGATGACACCAGGGTCAGTCTCTGTCACGGTGACAGAAAATCCTAAATGCCTAAAAAGCTAATAACAGTTTCAAAACATACGAAGTAAAACCTGACAGAACTGAAGGAATGGAGAAATTCACCGTCCTGGTTGGCGATGTGACAGCTCTCGGGACTGCAGGCACAGCAGACAGGAACCAGGAAGATTCACGGGAGTGAAGAGACTGTCAGCCAGCTTCACCTCACAACTCAGAGAACACCCAGCCCACAGTCGCAGAACACACGGAATTTTTGCGTGTACAAGGAACATTTACAAAGACAGAGCTTATGTTAAACAGCAAAAATAAGTCTCAGTAATTTTAAAAAGTGAGCTCCTGCAGTTTGTTCCTTGATCAAAATGGAATTAAATTAGTAACAGCAAGATCCAAATAGGGGGTTTAAAAAATAAATACATAAATAAAGAGATTCTTCTAAATAAAGCATGGGTCAAAGAAGAAATCCAAAGAAAATTAGCACGTAGTTCAAATATTGATCAAAATATGATACAAAAATTATAGTATAGTCTTAGAAGAAGATTTGTGACTTTAAATACTGACAACATTTCAACAAAGAAGCACACAGTGGTCAATACACTCATGAAAGGGTGTCCAACCCATCCGTCACAAGGAAATGCAAACACCTCACTGAGACCCACCAAACACTCAGTTCCGCTGCCAACTGTGACCTGGCAGAGGCTGCCTGCCTGGGGGCAGAGGCGAGAAGGAGGAGGCTGAGGATGAGATGTGGGTAACCCCGCATCTGGGCACTGAGGAAGGAGGGCTAAGCAGATCCCCGGCACAATTAGTGCCTGAAGACTAAACACACGTGAGGGCTGGCAGGGGGCGTGGCCACATGTGAGGGCCAGTTTATAGTGTTATTACTCAGTTTTTTCTTCATATAATCCTTGTATTAATTTATAGTTGGAACAATTAGTGCCTGAAGAATATCTTACTACTCAGTTATTTCCTTTCATATAGATACATAATTATATCTTAGTTTATAGTCCTGAGGAATGCCTAGAGCAGACACGGTGCAGAGCATGATTTAAGGGAAAAGCAGTTATACCAGGACAAGAATCTATGGCCCAGGCGGTAGTGCCCCTGCCTGAAAGGGCACGCACTACATGACAGGCTGGCCCAGGCGGCCGCGTTCAGTATGGTAAAGACACCCGCTGTATGGCAGGCTTGGAGCAAGAGTCACTCCTCCTGAAAAGGAGTTCCAGTACCTTGCGTCCAGTTCTTGTGGAAAGCTGGCCCCTGGCAGGCAATCCTGCGAGCGTCCAAGGGCTCGAAACCCCTCCGGTAGAATCGCGTCTTGGTGGCTGTGAACTTTGTCAGCTCTGTTGCTACCGTGCTGGCTCAAAGCATCCTCCTGTAGAAATCACTGGAAGCTGCCAGCAGGTGGCGGTAGACCCCGCTGGCTCTGTCGCTGCTGTGTGACTCAAAGCATCCTCCTATAGAAATTCTTAGAAGTAGCCTGCCCTGCATATGAGATGATGCACACTGCACCCTCCTTACTGCACACCGCCCACCTCCTCGGTGACCTAATGGGGGTGGGCCCCTTGCTGATCGCTCACGTGATTGTCTTGACCCTATCACTACCTTTAAGATGACTTCACTCACTACCCTGCCCCTAACCTGTACCCAATAAATACAGACTTTTCTGGATGTTCAGGGCCTCACCTGTCTCAGCTTACAGGTGGCGTGTCCCCACCCCAAGCCCAGTTGCGCTTTCTTTGTCTGTGTCCTGTCTCTTTATTTCTCGGATCCTGCACCTCAGCACAGCAATAGGGGACACCCCACGACCCTGCAGGGCTTGTCCCTACAGTGAGATCCACCTGTCCCAGGCAGGGACGGAGAGGAGGGGGAACAGGACAGCAGCATCTGCTTCCAGCGACGTCAAGTGTTTGGAGACGCGATGTCACCTCGATGTGAGGAACGGCCACTCAGGACACGTGTGAACTTCCTCCCGCCCACTTCTTACCAGGGATCAGAATCCCGGCCCCTGGGACCCTCGGCCCATAAACATCGTGAGCCAACAGCACCACCGAGCTTGCCACAGCCTTGACCTGAGGCTGTTCGGAGAGCCACCCACGCGGCACCCAGGGAGGCCCCATCTGCATCCACCCCACCTTTCAGACAGAGCCAGCCAGAGGCACCCAGAAAGACTATGCTGGGCCTCAGCTGTGTTGAAACCCAGGTTGGGGACAGTGGCAGGACCTGTGCCACCGTCTGCCCGGGCTCCTGGCTGGAATCAGTTACTTGGCGGGGCCCCAGCCAAGGTGCAGAAAGTATCACCACGTGCACAGGAAGGGAAGGAAGCCCACAGCAGAGCCAGCACGTGTGGCCACGCCCCCTGCCCGGCCCTCACGTGTGGCCACGCCCCCTGCCCGGCCCCTCACATATGGCTATGCCCCCTGTCCGGCCCTTCAAGCGTGTCCCTGCTCAGCTCCCCCGCTCACATGTGGCCACACTCTATACAGCTCCCTCACACGTGGCCACACCCTCTGCCCAGTCCCTTCACACACCCGGTCACACCCGCTGCCCAGCCCCTCACAAGCCTGCTGCCTCCCCCCGTGCCCACCCAGGGCGGCCTCCTCTGCACCAGGACTGACCCAGTGTGGGGTCCGGGTGAGCTCTGGGAGGCCCCCTGCCAGAGCTGTGCCCGCGTCACTGGCTGCACAGAGAGAAAGGAAGGGGCGGAGGAAGCCGAAACCGGACCAGCGCTGCCTGAGCGGGGCGAGTACTCTAGTCTTCCCACCTGCCCATCCGCTTTCCCTCCCTCCATAATAAGCGTGGCCCCCGCAGTGTGTGACTTTTATGATTTTCCTTTAGGAGAAACATAACTGCAGTCCTCTGTCCCGCCCCTCCTGCACGGGATGGCCCCAGGCCCTGGGTCGTCATGGGGGCATGGTTAACCCCATGCGGGCGGAGGGCCGCCTCGGAGCCCAGCAACAACACAGGTCAGGGCAGAGGTGGCCACTGCTGAATGGCTCCTGTTGTGTGCAAAACTGTTTGACTTTTAAAGACTACACACAGCCCATTCTGCCATTATTTGGGGTGAATTACACTGCTGGGGCACAGGGAGAAGACGGTTCTTGTTGGTGCTGAGGGAGGCCTGGAAGTCATCGCTGGGAGCATGGGAAGGGTGTCCCCTGAGGCAGAGCCTCCCGGGGACAGAGGCCACCCGGTGATGACCTGGGAGGTGGGTACAGGTGTGCGGGTCCCTCGGGGCCCACCATCGGAGGCCCCACAGCAGGCCTTAACCCACTCCCATGTGTCCTAAGGCAGCTCCACTTGCATTGGCAATGGTCATGCCACACTTCTGACCTGGAAGCGAGGTGTACGTATGGGGGTGACACCGGGCTCCCAAATGGGTGCTCATAGTCACGGCACCTTTTCTTATAAAACTTCCATTGAAATGAGTGGCACCCCAAGGGGCAGCCCGGAGGGACTCTTCCAGGGCTGAGGGGTCTTCCCCAGCCACCTCACCAGGGCTCCTGAGCTGTGGGGTGGCCTTCAGTCTGCGAGAAAGGATGTGGGGTGTCTGCCAGTCACTCTCACTGGATTTGCAGGAACCTTTGCTGCCTCCATGGTCCCCCTTGATCGACGCTGGGTCTAGGAACCAGCTCTGGGTTGGAACTGGGCTTGAAAATGTCATTTTCTGCTTGCACCCACCAAGGCCACCTGGGGCCGTGGAAGGAGGAAATCCGTGTCGCTCTCCTCAGATGTTGGCCCCAGGGCACCCTCGGTCTCCCCGATTCCAAATCACCTTTCTTCCCAAATGACCCCAGCAGCCCAGGCCAGCCCCACCTAGAAAGACTATTCCTCCCCTTTCTTCCCCTCCCCTCCCTCCCTTTCCTTCCTTTCTTCTGCAGGTGGGAGTCCTGTGCCAATCCCACATCCACATCCCTCACCGCACTCCCAGATCACACCTGGACAGACACAGAACCGGCCCTGGAGTGGTCCCAGGGCCAGGACCCTAGTATTGAGTTCTCTAGATGGCTCTGGGGGTCTGGAACTGGTTCTCTGCTCCAACTAGATTTAAAGGCATTCATGCTGTTTCCAGGGGTATCAGGGTGGCTCAACCTGGCCACTCAAACCATACACGAGACTCAGGTGAGAGCTCAGGTATACAGGCACTCAGATCGTCAAATGCAGACATCTTAAATCAAGTTCCCATAGGATGCCTGGCCCTGGACATCAAGGGAAAAATTTAGGGGTGTAGCTGGGTAGGCAGATGCTTCTAAGTGTGCTGGAGAACTTGGGGAAAAAGAGAAGGGCCTCCCATTTAGCCCCCAAAGTCCCAGGCAAACCGGAACACATGCTGTAACAAGTGGAGACATTCCCCAAAGGTTGAGGGCAGGATGGAGGCATCACCAAGACCCCAGCCCTCTGCTGCCTCTCCTGCACAGGGGTACAAAGTCCCAGGCCCCAGAAGGAAAGGGAAGGAGATCCCCAAACCTCTGCTCCAGCCAGGTCCTCCCACTGATTCCCAGGTGATGTGACCCTCTGCCTACCGGCCAGCCTGGAGCCCGGGTCACCATGTGGCCACTCCCCCTGAGGACTTCTCTGGCATTCCACTCCCCTCACCAAAGCTGCCAAAGCTGCGGGTGGAGCAGCCCCCGCCCACCCAGGTAGCTGTTGTCCAAGGCCAAGGCCTGCCTGTCCACCTGAATACCCAGGGTGCAGGGGGACGAACCTGATCCTAACCCAACCCTGCAACAGGCACTTACGGAAATCAGCAAGGACCCCAGGCACTTAGAGCCATATTTGCTTTATCCACAGCAGGGTCATGCCAGCTGCTGTCAGAGCTCCTGCCAGACCCTCCCAGGGACCCCAAGCCTGTGCTCAGCCTCACATGCTCTGGCTGGACTTGGTTTTGGCAGGAACCACACCTGACGCTGGGCGAGCTGACCCCCAACACGAGGAAATGTACCCAAAATCAGGAAATTATTCACACTCTGATTCCCCTCAACTTTGGCTGAACTAATAGCAATTACTTCAAAAATGTGTCTGCCTTTCATCTTCTTTGACTCTGATATGAAATGTCTCTACTATCAATTAAGTTGCCAAAAGTCGTTATTGTTACCTCATATTAGGCCCAGCCTGGCCACTCAACCCATACAAGAGACTCAGGTGAGAGCTCAGGTGTGGGTTCAGATGCAGCCTCAGGTGAGAGCCCAGGTGTGGCTCAGGGTGAGAGCTCAGCTTGGGCTGCCTGGCATGTGAGCGCCAGGCCTGCCCTTGGCTTTTGGGCTGGTGTCTGTGCCTCGGCTTTCCCGTGACGGCGACAGTGTACTCAGCACTCCCAGTAGCGCCTTTGCCTTCAGGGCGGTGAGCCGCACACCAGTGGGTGCACACAGTGCCTTCGCTCCCATTTTTACTAGTGAATGTAACAATTAATGAAATAAAATACACTAATGAGACCAATGTTCACAATGCTGATGACGAGTAGTCTGCGGGTTTTAACGAACTCATCTGATTAAGCCGAGAAGCAGTTCAACATCAATGGGGACAAGGGATCCGGGCCCAGAGATCCCCCACTCCCGGGCCTCTCTCCACTACCTGGTCTGGGCGTCCTCCCAGCAGCCACACGGGGGCGCCGCAGGACAGCGCGGAGTGGGCCGGCGGCGAAAGAGGGCGGGGCCGGGCGGAGGGAGAGGAACGGGGTGGTGAGGGGAAGGGGGAGGGCGGCAGAGGGACAGGAGGCGGGGAGAGGGACGCGGAGGGGGCTGGGAGGACCGAGAAAGGGGTTGGGGGAAGAGCAGGAAAGAAGAATCAGGAAGGGAGTGGGGGGGGATGGAGAGCGAGAGGCATGGGGAGTGGGGGCTGAAGGGCGGGGCAGGGGCGCTGGGGAGGCCGGAGGACGGGGTCAAGCAGGCCAGGGAGTTGAGGGGTGGCCGCGGAGCTGGGGGGGTCCCGGGTGCCTTTGGAAGCCCTGAGGGGGTTCCTCCATGATGGGCGGTGCCTGCAGCCTGGGGGCGCGGTGCCTGGGGTGGGGAAGGACCCTGAGCGCAGGAGGGCCCGGGCAGCCCTGCGGCAGACAGAAGGAAGCCCCTCGGGAGAGGTGGGAGTCCCCACCGTTGCTGAGGCTGCCCCCTCCCAGGGCCCACAGGGAAGGGGGTCCCAGGTGACAGGCGTGTCCTGTGTCCCGCCAGGGTCGGATGCAGGGTAAGGCCGAGGGTCATCCTGAAGGCTGAGCTGGGTGGGTTGTGGGCCGGGCGCCAGCCTTCCCCTCTTCCTCTTCGGTGGCCACATTTTAGTAGCCAGGCCACCGAGTTAGGGCACTGCAGGGTGGCCCCTCTTGTGCTCACATGGGGACACCTGTGCACAGGCTCCTGGGTGGGTGGCGCTGAGGGCAGGGGCGTGGGCCCAGAACACAGCCTCCTCATGCCCTCCCTGCCCTCGGGCCCAGAACTCACCCACCCTATGGGCCCCAGGGGTGAGGTCAGGGCCTTGTGCCCCTTGCCTTGTGCCTCGGGTGCTCCTGTGAGTCCCCCACCCACAGCCCCTGAGACCACTGCCCCACAGTGCTGGGCAGAAGGGGTGGGAAAGGACACCTGCTATCGACCTGAAGTGGCCCAACTCCCCACCCAGGAGACCCCCAGAGCCCTCGCCCCACTAGAGGAAAGCAGATTTCCAAAACCCACCCCAGGATAAGGCTGGCTGGGTCCCTCTGAGTGAGTCGGCGTGTGGGACTGCCACCCTGCGGTTGGGCCCCCGAGGGCCTGGATTCAGGTTTCTCCTGGGACCCCCGGCCGTGTCACCGGCAGGTTGGCTGCTGTCTCCAGCCTCTGTGTAGCATGGAACCTCCTGGGACCGCTGGGGTCTCTGTAGGTGCCTGGCAAGCAGAGGGTGCCGGGTTGGGAGGAGAGGGTCTGCTGCTTCCCCTTGAAGCCCTGCGCGGCCTGCACTCGAGCCCACCACAGCTGTGTGTGAGAACGCCCTCCCTTCCACGCCCCCACCTCCACACCCCAGGGGTCCAGGCCAGCCTGGCAGGCAGAATCTCCGGAGATGCTGGCCCCCCTCCCCACAAGGGCCCTGGACGAGGTTTCCCCTTTCTACAGGGCAGGGCTTCCCGCGTCGCAAACCCGGGGTCTCCCCAGGAAGTTCCCAGCCTCCCAGGAGCGTCGGAGCTGACCCTGCCTGGGAGAGGATGGACAGTCGGACCCAGCCACTGCCACTGTCAGGCCCCCACCCGGCAACACCCCTGCCCCTAGGAAATAGAAACTGGGCTCTTTTAAAATGAAAACCCAGTGTGTGGCTGTAACAGGAGAGTCTTCTGTCATCTGCAATGGATCGAATCTCTCAAACCCAGACAGCCTCGGAGCCCCACCGTGGCCCCCCGCCCCTCTGATGAGAGGTGCCAAGAGCCCTCCCGAGGCTACACTGAGGCTAGAGGGAAGAGGGAGGGGCGTGCCAAGCCAGTCCCAGCGGGGGCTTGAGTCTTTCCCGGAAAGAGGCCAGTGGCCTCTTCCACAGCCCCTGGGTCCTCACGGGAGGGAGGTTAATTTGCACCTGACACGGAGCCGGAGCTTCCTGTCCTATCCCAGGAGCCACACAGAGCCAGGCATTTGGAAACCCCAAGAGGGAGCTCTCCCAAGGGAAGAAACGGTGGGCACGAGGGGTCCCTGCAAGGTGGAGGGACCGAAGGGCGAGCCCACCGCGCATCTCCAGCCTGGAAGCCGCCCAGGGTGGAGGGCTCCGTAGCTGGCTTTGCTTGGTTTTATTGGAGTTACACACTGAGAAAGTGCCTGGAGCACACAGGCACAGCTCAGGGCAGACCCACAAAACCACCAGGGGCTAGAGACAGGAGGGGCTGGGCTGCTGGCGGGGGCGTGGTCTCGGAGGTGAGGGGCGGGGCCTTTGATGCGGGCGGGGCGGGGTCTCTGCGGCGGGGCGGGGTCTCGGAAGTGAGGGGCGGGGTCTTTGAAGTGGGGCGGGGGCGGGGTCTCGAGACAAGTCTCGGGGGCGGGGCGGGGGCGGGGGGCTTTGAGGCGGGGCGGAGGCGTGGTCTCGTAGGT